>OY992540.1:184101903-184164902 GCA_963921195.1 Pegoplata infirma
ACATTGACTTTTAGACAGTTTAAAAAAAAATGCCTGCGAAACGAATTGAAATATCACTCAAGGACCCCATTAAAAAACCAAAAGAGCTGTACGTTTCATAAGTGAGTGCAAAAATAAGTGCAAAATAGTGTTGTTACATTTTGGAGAGTATAAAAGATTCGGCACCAAAGAATATAGCACTCTCACTTGTTTTATGTACATTTGATAAACAAATTGAAAATTTTTATGCGAAAAGCATAAAACAAGTAGTTGTGAATTTTTTATTCACGAAAAACAAAATTATGTTTAAAAAAATAAAATGATCCCAAAATTTTTGGTGAAAAAAAATTTGATGAAAAAAGTTTTTGATGTATTTTTTTTGATGAAAAGAAAAAATTTTTTATGTAAAAAAAATTAATGAAAAAAATTTTTGGTGAGAAAAAATTTGATAAAAAAATTTGATGAAAAAAATATGAATAAAAAAAATATGAATAAAAAAAAATTGATAAAAAAAATAAAGATAAAAAAAATGATGAAAAAAAAGTTTGATGAAAAAAAAAATTATGAAAAAAAAAAAAAAAAATTTGATGAAAAAAAAAAGTTTGATGAAAAAAAAAATTGATGAAAAAAAAAAAAAATTTGATGGAAAAAAAAAATTTGATCGAAAAAAAAGTTGATGAAAAAAAAAATTGATAAAAAAAAATTAATGAAAAAAAAAAAAAATTTATGAAAAAACAAGTAGAAAAGTTAAATTCGACTTTGCCGAATCTATGAATACCCTCCACAATGCATTTTTTTAAAGGGTAGTACATTTTTTAACGTGAAAAAATTAACAATTTTGATTAGAAATATTTTATTTTGAGTAAAAAACTCTTGTTTTATCATTTAAAAAAAAAAAAAAGAAATATTACTATTTTTTTTTTTTTTTGAGTGTAATGTTTTTTTTACTGTAAAAATATTTCTGAGTGAATGCACGTATGTATGTACACAAAATATTGTCATTTTCGTAAAAAAAAACTAAATTTTTTTTGTGTTAATTTTTTTTGAGTGTAAAATTTTTTTTGAGTGTAAAATTTTTTTTGAGTGTAAAATGTTTTTCGTGTGTAATTTTTAAGTTACCAATGCTTTTAAAACTAAACAAGTTTAAAAAGCATTGCTTTAAAATTAAACAAGTTTGAAAAGCATTGTTTAGTTACCACCAATGCTTTTAAAACTTGTTAAAACACGTGGCATTTTAGATGAAACTAATCAGAAATTCAGGGTTTTGCTTATAACTTTTGAACCACTGGACCGATTCAGCTGAAATTTAATACCAAACAGACCCGTGGAACGGCAAAGGTACATGCCAAGCTTCAGTAGTCTCATTATCGTCTTTCGGAAGTTATCGTGTTTTTTTTCTCGTAAATTCGCGAAACACCCTTGCCGAAATTTACTCATTTGCTCATATCTTTTGAACCACTGGACCGATTTGGCTGGATTGCAATACCAACCTGACCAGGTAAATGACAAACATATATGCCAAACTTCAGTAGCCTCTGTAAAGTCTTTCAAAAGTTAGCGTGTTTTCTACGGACGGACAGACAGACAGACAGACGGACGGACGGACGGACGGACGGACATCGCTAGATCGACTTAAAATCGATCGAGGATCATAAATATATATACTTTATGGGGTCCTAGACCAATATTTTGAGGTGTTACAAACGGAATGACAAACTTATATATACCCTCTATCACTAGAGTGGAGGGTATAAAAAATTGATGAAAAAAAAATTTGATGATAAAAAAATTGAAAAAAAAAAAAAAATTTGGTAAAAAAAAAATTATAAAAAAAATTGATGAAAAAAAAAACATTTTTTTTTGAAACAATATTTGAATGCACTTTTTTCCAATAAAAAATTTTTGACTTAATTTTTAGAATGTCTCTTTAACGCTATTATTATTCGTATTGTTAAAAAATACATTTTCAAAGTTTCTTAGAGAGCCAAATATTTGATTTAAAAAATATTTACCAAAAACCAAAAATTAAGCTTTATCACCAACATTAAAAATTTATTGCTCGATAATGCGAAAAAAACACCTCTCTGAAATTTTTACATTTTAATTTAAAGACAACAAAGTTGGTTTCATAAAAATCTATGGGTAAACACAAAAGTTATAAGGAATAAATTGTTCTACACAACTGTTGGCCATAACATTTAACTATATGAGCTAAAACACCTCAATTCAACCGAGGAGTTGACCGCACCCCCTCCAAATTTAATGAAATTAAGTACTGGGGTTTACTTTAATAAAAAAGAGATTTTGCCAATTTTTCAGGCTTCTGGTCATTCCAGTGCCCAGTTTCTGTAACTATGCGAAAAGTTTTCGCATCGAGAAAAATAAAACAATATTGTAGTCATTTAGTTTTTTACAGGGTGAGTACAATGTTGCTAATGTAAAAAACATCGAATACGAAAAAAACGCAAAGCTATTTTTTTTAATCACTCTGTTAAGTATAAGATGACTCTAATATTTATTTATTTTTTTCGATGCGAAAACTTCTCGCATAGTTACAGAAATCGGGTACTGTATTCGAGATTTTAACAAAATTGTATATATTTGACAAAAGGGTTTTGAGATAAATAAAGATAACTCAAAGAGTAATAACAATACAGGTCTCAGTCAGGTGGCAAATAATAGGTAATGATACAGCCTTTACAATGACATTCCCAAAGATTTTTTTTTGAAAAAGGTCAAAGTTCATTGGTTTTAACCCTAATTTTTGGAGAGCTATATCGCAAAAAACGATATTTTTGAAATTTTGGAAAAAATATATATTGTTAAGAATCACCTATACTACTTAAGTTTAAATTTTCAAGATGGAGTCTTCATTGGAACTTTTTATATTAATATAAACATTGTGACAGGAAAGAAAAAGCGGTGTAATTTCCCTTAGAAAAAAAAAAATATTTTATTTCTCTTTGAAATTCTGGTTCCAAAATTCATTTTTCAGAATGTTTTTGACGTGCTGAGTCCAAATATGACCTTTAAACTGGCCTATCGCTATTACTTTTCAAGATATATGCACCTAAATGTTCAAAAAAACACAGCAATAGCGTTTTAGCAATTTTCACACATTTATGTGCAGATATCTCGAAAACTAATAGCGATAGGCCAATTCAAAGGTCATATTTGGACTCAGCACGTCACAAACCTTCAGAAAAACGAATTTTGGTACCAGAATTTTAAAGAGAAAAAAAAAATATTTGTTTTTTTTCTGAGGGAAATTGCACCTCTATTTCTTTCCTATCACAATGTTTCTATTAATATAAAAAGTTCCAATGAAGACTCCATCCTGAAAATTTAAACCAAAATTTTAAAAATATCATTTTTTGAGATATAGCTCTCCAAAAATTATTGTTAAAACCAATGACCTTTGACCTTTTTCAAAAAAAATCTTTGGGAACGCCATTTTAAAGGCTGTCTCATTACCTATTATTTGAAACCTGAGTGAGACCTGTATTGTTATTAGTTTTTGAGATATCTTTATTTATTTCAGTACACTTTTGTAAAATATATACGATTTGGCCAACCAGAAGCCTGAAAAATTGGCACAATCTCTTTTTTGTTAAAGTTAACCCCAGTACTGAATTTCATTGAATTTGGAGGGAGTGGCGTCATCTCGTCGGTTGAATTGAGGTGTTTTAGCTCTACGCCCAAAAAAAAACGTGGGTATTCAATACTAAAAATTTTACTAATGAACTAATTTTTTAGTCCAAAATGATCTAGTGCAGGCGTTGGTAATCAATACTAAAATTTTTTACTAATATTATTCAAAACCAGTAAAAATTACTAATTTTAGTACTTTGAAGATACTAAAAAACTACCGTACTACTGGTAATTAGTAACTTATTAGTAGATTTTGGTACCAAATCACTTACTAATATTTTTACTGCAGAATTATTTTGAGTGTATGGAAAAAAATTAACAAAATTTAAATAAAAACAATAGAGGTATTCAGAGTCTTGCTGCCAGCCCTGGCAATGTAGCAAAAGTGTACATCTATCAAAAAATACATGTGTTTTGAAAAGTAATTTTAAAAAGTGCTCTTTTACCACCAGTACTAGGTCTGGCAAGCAAGACTCTGAATACCACTAATATTAAAAATAGAAGACCTTTGTGTCCCATAAAAATAATGGCTGCTTTTTTTGATAAAATGCCATACTTTATTAATATGTATATTTAAAAAAAATTCAAAAGGGGGAAAAGTTGACGAAAATATGCAAAAAATGCACTTGCATTTAAAATGCAATTTTTAATAACACAATTTTTTCTGAAATTGTACGTTTAAAGAAGAGGAGTTTAGTTTTTAATTTCGATTATAAAAATCTGATATTTACTTAAGAAGTTTTAGCTCTTTTAACTTTACCACTTTTTAAATTTTTTGTGATTTTTAAAAAATTAAAATCGCGAATAAAATCACGATTTTTTGAAATTTAATTAAACTGCAAATGGGAATGTCTAAATGATTCCATAGAGCATTTCTGTTCATAACATAAAAAAATCTAAAGACCCACGTCCAGATTTGTGGTTTTGTATCGTAATTTTGACCGATATAAACTTTTTTTCTTGTCTAAAAGTCTGAGTGTTTTTCCATTTGGAAAATTTAAGATTTTGAATATCATATTAGGAGTGGGGTTTTCAAGCATGAGCTGTGACTCTACCAGATCAACAAGTCTTCAATGAGCATGTGTTAAGTAAAGGGTTTGAGAGCACAACAAAATGTTAATTAAGCTTTTAAATTAATGTTAACATATAAGTTTTTCTTTGAGTGTTTTTAAAATATTTTACCTAAGTACACATGGTACAACTCAATTAGCTTTAATTTATTGCCACCTGGATCTTTGTGTTGTTTTTTTTGTGTGTGTAATTACAAGCAGAAGTATGTTTATCTAATCTTCATTTAACACTCTCAACTACATGACACGTATTTCAAATAAAAATTTATTTTTTCCATTTTTTTGTGCTTGGTTTATGTGGGACGGGATCAAAAACGTGCATGAAAAACCCACAAGTGTTTTTAGGGGCTCTCTATATGGAAAAAAAACATACATACATGCATAAATAAGATTTCTTTTTGTTTACGAATATTTTGTGTCAAAGCTGATAAGAAGTTGTCAAAAACATTCTTATTTTATACATATTTTTCCACATATGGGTAATGCATGCGCGGGTACAAGGGGGGGGGGGGGAAAAGGGGAAATTTCCCCCCCCAGACCAAATTTTAAAAAAGAAAAAAAAAAGAGGAAAAAAAGAGGAAAAAAGAAAGAAAAAGGAGAAAAAAAGAAAGAAGGAAGAAGGAAATTTTCGAAAAAATTTCCGAATGAAAATTATCTTGAAATCCGAAAATTTTTCTTAGAAAATATCTGAAAGTTCTTATAGGGAAAATTTTTAAATTTTTAAAGGAAAAAATGTGACTCAATCTGAAAATTTTCTGTGAAGAAATATCTGTCAATCTTATTATGAATTTTGGTATCTCTTAATAGTACTTATATTTTGAGAATTTTTCTACAAAAATCGCTAAAAGAAAATGTTTGAGGAAAAAAATTTTTCTTTGTGAAAAATCTGAGACTTTTCTGTACAAAAAATATGTCGGAATTCGATACGTATTCTATAGGAAAAAGGTCTTAGAATCTGACACTTATTCTATATTAAAAAGGTCTCAAATTCTGAGACTTTTTTTATAGAAAAGATGCAGAAAACTCTAAAATTTTTCACATCCTCAAAAATTTTAATTTTCGGATTTTTGTAGAAGAATTAACAAAATGTAAAAGTCTCAGAATTTGAGACTTATTCTAAAGGAACAAGAATCTGAGTCTTTTTCTATGGGTCTCAAAATTTGATACTTATTTATAGGAAAAAGGTCGCAGAATCTGAGACTTTTTCGAAATGGAAAAGGTATATGAATCTGAGGCTTTTTCTATGGGAAAAAAGTTTCAGAATCTCTTAATTTCAGACTTATTCTAAGGAAAAAGGTCTTAGAATCTTATTGTTTCTTAAAAAGAAAAATGTGTCAATGTCTGAGACTTTTTATTGTTGAAAAATAAGTCTCAGAAGTTTAAACTTTCTCAATTGGAAGGAAAAAGGTCTTATAATCTAACACTTTTTCTATAGGAATAAGGTCTCAGAATTTTAGACTTTTTCTATAGGGAAAATGTCTCAGAATCTGAGACTTTTTCTATAGGAAACCGGTCTCAAAATCTATGACTTTTTCTATAGAAAAAAGTTCTCAAAATCTGCGAGATTTTTTTTTAGAAAAGTGCCAGAATCTTAGGCCTATACTTAGACTATACCTAAGAAAATGTCTCAGAATCTAAGACTTTTTCTATAGGAAAATCGTCTCAGAATGTGGGACCTTTTCTTTTGGCAAGAGTCTCACAATCTCAGACTTTTTCTATAGGAATAGGGTCATAGAATCTGAGACTTTTTCTATTGGAAAATTTTTCAGAATCGATACTTTTTTTTTAAGTAAAAAGGTCTGAGAATCTGAGACTTTTTTTAGGAATAAGGTCTCAGAATCTGGGACTTTTTCTAAAAAGAAAAATGTCTAAGAATCTGAGACTTTTTCTATAGGAAAAATGTCTGAGAATTTGAAACTCTTTCTTTATAAAAAAGTTCTCAAAATCTGAAACTTTTTCTAAAGAAAAAAAGGTCTCAGAATATAAATTTTTTCAGTGCGAAACAAACATACTAACCTGAGACCATTTCTATAAGAAAAATTAAAAATGCTTTAAAATATGAGATACTTTCTATAAAAGGTTTCAGAATCTTAGATTTTTTGTGGAAAAAAGTTCTTAGAATCTGAAAATTTTTCTATACGAAAAAAGTCTCAGATTTTGGGGCATTTTTTGTAAAGAAGAAGCTTTACATTTGACTTTTTATACGTCAAATGTGTTAGAATCTGAGACTTTTTCTATGTAGAAGAAAACGTACAATTTTCTTTTTAGACAAATTAAAAAAAAAATATCTAAACGATCTACTTATGATCATGAAAAACAACCCTCCTTCAGCACAAACTAATGAATTGGATGATTTTATAGGTTTCCATTGCAAAAAAACGAATCCCTGTTTTTGCTCGTCCAAGGTGAATTTATGATTTTTTTTCGAAGTAAAAAAAAAAAAAATCCCCCCCCAAACCCAAAAGCTGTACCCGCCACTGGGGTAATGTTATGCTAAACTTCTGATTGTACACTAACAAAAATATAAGAACATCTCTGAAAATTCTAGAAACTAAAAATAATTATTTATTATATTTTTTTCGGCGTAAGCCAAGTGTATTTAATTTGTTGTTTGTGTTTTTCTGATTGAAGAAGAAAATTGTGTCTTCTAAAGATTAAATTAAATGTGGATTTACCCTAGACCATGGTTTCTGTAGCCACTTCTACGTCATCAGTAGGCAATTACATTAAATTGATTATTTGATATATGCTAGAAAAATTCTTTATATGTTTTTTTATCAACAGACTAGCCTGACATGAGCTTCGAACCTGTGTCGTTAAAATCTCTCATGTTTTGTAAGCCGAAGCCATAACCACTAGGCTATAGTCGGTGTATAAACATCAGTGACTAAACGTCGTTTGTTTTTAACTCACAGTAGGTTTCGTGTGTGACGTATACAGAAAAGCTTTTTCTCTAACTCAAGCAATGCATTTAATCTAGAGACCAACAACAATTTTCTTAATCTTTCATTTACTTTATTTTATGCAAACTTTACTATAGCAGAGAATTTTTTGTTCTTCACACTACAGTAACGCATAGTTAAAGTGAATTGCTCACACGAGCGACATTTGTCAGTATTTCTATATTTATTATATTTTTTTCGGCGTAAGCCAAGTGTATTTAATTTGTTGTTTGTGTTTTTCTGATTGAAGAAGAAAATTGTGTCTTCTAAAGATTAAATTAAATGTGGATTTACCCTAGACCATGGTTTCTGTAGCCACTTCTACGTCATCAGTAGGCAATTACATTAAATTGATTATTTGATATATGCTAGAAAAATTCTTTATATGTTTTTTTATCAACAGACTAGCCTGACATGAGCTTCGAACCTGTGTCGTTAAAATCTCTCATGTTTTGTAAGCCGAAGCCATAACCACTAGGCTATAGTCGGTGTATAAACATCAGTGACTAAACGTCGTTTGTTTTTAACTCACAGTAGGTTTCGTGTGTGACGTATACAGAAAAGCTTTTTCTCTAACTCAAGCAATGCATTTAATCTAGAGACCAACAACAATTTTCTTAATCTTTCATTTACTTTATTTTATGCAAACTTTACTATAGCAGAGAATTTTTTGTTCTTCACACTACAGTAACGCATAGTTAAAGTGAATTGCTCACACGAGCGACATTTGTCAGTATTTCTATATTTATTATATTTTTTTCGGCGTAAGCCAAGTGTATTTAATTTGTTGTTTGTGTTTTTCTGATTGAAGAAGAAAATTGTGTCTTCTAAAGATTAAATTAAATGTGGATTTACCCTAGACCATGGTTTCTGTAGCCACTTCTACGTCATCAGTAGGCAATTACATTAAATTGATTATTTGATATATGCTAGAAAAATTCTTTATATGTTTTTTTATCAACAGACTAGCCTGACATGAGCTTCGAACCTGTGTCGTTAAAATCTCTCATGTTTTGTAAGCCGAAGCCATAACCACTAGGCTATAGTCGGTGTATAAACATCAGTGACTAAACGTCGTTTGTTTTTAACTCACAGTAGGTTTCGTGTGTGACGTATACAGAAAAGCTTTTTCTCTAACTCAAGCAATGCATTTAATCTAGAGACCAACAACAATTTTCTTAATCTTTCATTTACTTTATTTTATGCAAACTTTACTATAGCAGAGAATTTTTTGTTCTTCACACTACAGTAACGCATAGTTAAAGTGAATTGCTCACACGAGCGACATTTGTCAGTATTTCTATATTTATTATATTTTTTTCGGCGTAAGCCAAGTGTATTTAATTTGTTGTTTGTGTTTTTCTGATTGAAGAAGAAAATTGTGTCTTCTAAAGATTAAATTAAATGTGGATTTACCCTAGACCATGGTTTCTGTAGCCACTTCTACGTCATCAGTAGGCAATTACATTAAATTGATTATTTGATATATGCTAGAAAAATTCTTTATATGTTTTTTTATCAACAGACTAGCCTGACATGAGCTTCGAACCTGTGTCGTTAAAATCTCTCATGTTTTGTAAGCCGAAGCCATAACCACTAGGCTATAGTCGGTGTATAAACATCAGTGACTAAACGTCGTTTGTTTTTAACTCACAGTAGGTTTCGTGTGTGACGTATACAGAAAAGCTTTTTCTCTAACTCAAGCAATGCATTTAATCTAGAGACCAACAACAATTTTCTTAATCTTTCATTTACTTTATTTTATGCAAACTTTACTATAGCAGAGAATTTTTTGTTCTTCACACTACAGTAACGCATAGTTAAAGTGAATTTAAACGACACAGGTTCGAAGCTCATGTCAGGCTAGTCTGTTGATAAAAAAACATATAAAGAATTTTTCTAGCATATATCAAATAATCAATTTAATGTAATTGCCTACTGATGACGTAGAAGTGGCTACAGAAACCATGGTCTAGGGTAAATCCACATTTAATTTAATCTTTAGAAGACACAATTTTCTTCTTCAATCAGAAAAACACAAACAACAAATTAAATACACTTGGCTTACGCCGAAAAAAATATAATAAATATAGAAATACTGACAAATGTCGCTCGTGTGAGCAATTCACTTTAACTATGCGTTACTGTAGTGTGAAGAACAAAAAATTCTCTGCTATAGTAAAGTTTGCATAAAATAAAGTAAATGAAAGATTAAGAAAATTGTTGTTGGTCTCTAGATTAAATGCATTGCTTGAGTTAGAGAAAAAGCTTTTCTGTATACGTCACACACGAAACCTACTGTGAGTTAAAAACAAACGACGTTTAGTCACTGATGTTTATACACCGACTATAGCCTAGTGGTTATGGCTTCGGCTTACAAAACATGAGAGATTTTAACGACACAGGTTCGAAGCTCATGTCAGGCTAGTCTGTTGATAAAAAAACATATAAAGAATTTTTCTAGCATATATCAAATAATCAATTTAATGTAATTGCCTACTGATGACGTAGAAGTGGCTACAGAAACCATGGTCTAGGGTAAATCCACATTTAATTTAATCTTTAGAAGACACAATTTTCTTCTTCAATCAGAAAAACACAAACAACAAATTAAATACACTTGGCTTACGCCGAAAAAAATATAATAAATATAGAAATACTGACAAATGTCGCTCGTGTGAGCAATTCACTTTAACTATGCGTTACTGTAGTGTGAAGAACAAAAAATTCTCTGCTATAGTAAAGTTTGCATAAAATAAAGTAAATGAAAGATTAAGAAAATTGTTGTTGGTCTCTAGATTAAATGCATTGCTTGAGTTAGAGAAAAAGCTTTTCTGTATACGTCACACACGAAACCTACTGTGAGTTAAAAACAAACGACGTTTAGTCACTGATGTTTATACACCGACTATAGCCTAGTGGTTATGGCTTCGGCTTACAAAACATGAGAGATTTTAACGACACAGGTTCGAAGCTCATGTCAGGCTAGTCTGTTGATAAAAAAACATATAAAGAATTTTTCTAGCATATATCAAATAATCAATTTAATGTAATTGCCTACTGATGACGTAGAAGTGGCTACAGAAACCATGGTCTAGGGTAAATCCACATTTAATTTAATCTTTAGAAGACACAATTTTCTTCTTCAATCAGAAAAACACAAACAACAAATTAAATACACTTGGCTTACGCCGAAAAAAATATAATAAATATAGAAATACTGACAAATGTCGCTCGTGTGAGCAATTCACTTTAACTATGCGTTACTGTAGTGTGAAGAACAAAAAATTCTCTGCTATAGTAAAGTTTGCATAAAATAAAGTAAATGAAAGATTAAGAAAATTGTTGTTGGTCTCTAGATTAAATGCATTGCTTGAGTTAGAGAAAAAGCTTTTCTGTATACGTCACACACGAAACCTACTGTGAGTTAAAAACAAACGACGTTTAGTCACTGATGTTTATACACCGACTATAGCCTAGTGGTTATGGCTTCGGCTTACAAAACATGAGAGATTTTAACGACACAGGTTCGAAGCTCATGTCAGGCTAGTCTGTTGATAAAAAAACATATAAAGAATTTTTCTAGCATATATCAAATAATCAATTTAATGTAATTGCCTACTGATGACGTAGAAGTGGCTACAGAAACCATGGTCTAGGGTAAATCCACATTTAATTTAATCTTTAGAAGACACAATTTTCTTCTTCAATCAGAAAAACACAAACAACAAAAATAATTATTGTTTTCTGTAAAGACAGTCGAGCTCAGGCTCTAATTATAACTACACTCATAAAAATTTGTTAGTATTCCTTACAAAAAAGTCTGTTACCATTACTAATAAAGTTTTCAATTTGTGCCCGATAACTTTTTCAGTTACCATTACAAACTTTGGTTTTCAAAAATTAGTAATCTTAAAAAACACTAAAAAAATTTGTATAACTAAATTTTTTTGTAAAAAAATTGTAAATTGTGTATTTTAAATTTTTGGTATTTTTTTACTATATGTAAACTGCGTATTGCGCTTGTTGTCGCCATTACTATTTCAATGCAAGTCAGATTTTGTTTGAATTTTTGATCTGAAATATGTAAGAGAAAATATTGAATACATTTTTTTTTTAATACAAAATATAAATTACATACCACATAAAATGAATGCTTTGAAAATTGTGTTGAATAAATTGGTGTTCTAGAATAAAAAATACATTATATTGATATTATTTAAATGGAACACATAAATAAACAGTTGTTACCTGCTTTCATCATTTTCTATTTTGTTTTATTTATTGTCCTAAAAAAAGAGTTAATTTTAAACAAAAAATACTTTAACATTTGGTTACCTGTATTTTGTGTTGTAATATTTTGTTGTTTGTACATTTTTTTATTTCTTCAGCTCCGCGACGTTGTCAATTCAAATGCTATTTTCCAACTGAATAATAGATAGAAAGGCATGAAGAAAAGTACACAAAATTACCAATACTATTCTGAGTATTAAGAAATCAACCCTTTGTGTACACTGTACACAAGAAAAAAAAAATCGCAGATAGCGTAAAACAAAAAAGGACCGCAAGTGGAGAAGAAAGAAAAAAGAATTGAAAAAGGTCGGTGTTTTTTTGAATTTTGCATATCTTCTCTTTACTGCATTTTGTTCCCATTTTTATATATTTTTTTATTTGAAAGAAAACAAAGTTGTTACAATGAAGCAGACAAATAAGTGTATTCAATATTGAAAATAATGAACATATTCATACTCATCAAAGCGCAGTTTTACCATTAAAATAAAAGAATAACTAACTGTATATTTTTTTAAAATGCTCTTTTTAATTTCCAAATATTTTAATAACGTTTTCTTTTCTAGAAAAGAAAACCGAAAAGTTAATACGAAATTTGTAAAAAATCAACTGAAAAAATTATTAAAAAATCAGTAAAAAATTAATAGTTTGTAACGCGAGTTTACTAAAACGAATTACAATAAAATATTTTTTTAGTACAATTTAGTAAAAAAGTTGTAAAGTTGAGATACAAACAATTTTACAAACTTTTTTACTGACGTATTTTTTTGAGTGTATGTATTATAATTTTTTGATTTGTTATATATGGTTTTGAATTGAGAAAAGTGTGAAAGAAAAATTTTTAATTTTTCTAAAAATTTAGACATCCTGGTTTGTTTCTTCCTAGTTTCATATTATCCAGTTATAATAATCTTCAGGGAAACTTTTAATGTCAAATTTATTTAGTTAATAGCACCGCTCTACAAATCTGAGGTTTGTCGCTGCGTTTTGAATGAAACCAAAAAAAGTTTTTAGGTTTTGGTTTCCCGATTCCATAACGGGCACTCAAATTTTTCTATCACGTCACAATTTTGAGAAAATCGCGGTTAAAGTGTCAAAAAAGGCCCATTTTGGCCATTTTTGAGCGCCTATAAAATAAGATCCTGACATGCGAATGACTTGATATTAAGCTCATTCGAAAGTGCGTAATTTTCTCCTTAAGTCAAAAGAAAATTTTCTTGGAATTTAAATTTTTATAAAGGTGAACAAATCATTAACCACAAGTGCTTTAAATCTAAAATTTACGTATGAATTTGTATGGAAATTTGTTAAAAAACACTGTGTAAATAAACTAAATATTGAAAAAATGGAAGGTTTTTTGCTAATGATTTTTTTACCATTTTCGAAAATTAAATTTGAAGAACATTTGATCTGGTCTTATAGAAAAAATGACATATTTTTGATTGAGTTTAATACCAAGTCAATCGAATGTTAGGATCTTATATTATAAGCTTTCAAAAAGGGTCTAAAATGGCCCTTTTCGGCACTTTAACCGCGAATAACTCAAAATGCTGATGTGATAGAAATATTTGGGTCGCAGATTTGGAATCAGCACAACAAACACTACATAAATCACTTAACGGAATCCAATACGCATTTTCATGTTGAGCTGTGTAGTCAATAAAACTCTATATGTGAAAATTATTTACAGATCGCAGCCGACAAGGATTGAACTTATCATCATCTGTAATAAGTACTTAGATCAGAATTGATGAAGGAGAGGAAGAAGAATAATGATTACTAAAAATAAGTTTGTTTACACATAATTGCAATAACAAAGTCTTCTGTTAGAAAAAACAACAGCACAACCACACTCGAATTGAAAAAATCTGATTTAGTTGATACTTGCTTAACAGCCTACTTGGCGTATCGGTCTAGAGTGATTGTACGTTACAAGCAGTTAATAGCAAAGTATTACAGATGATGATGTCCTTGTCGGCTGCGATCTGTAAATAATTTTCACATATAGAGTTTTATTTACTACTAACTAAATAAATTTGACATTAAAAGTTTTTCTGAAGATTATTATAACTGGATAATATGAAACTAGTAAGAAACAAACCAGGATGTCTAAATTTTTAGAAAAATTAAAAATTTTTCTTTCACACTTTTCTCAATTCAAAACCATATATAAAAAATAATTAGATTTAAAAACAAAAAATGTAAATCTATAAAAAATTTGCAAAAATTAGAATAAAAAATATCAGAAAAATTAAAACAACGGAAAATTTTCCCAAGTCCAAACATGGGCCGCTTGGATAAAATAAACAAATAAAAAAAAATAAAAAAAACAATTTAAAGGGAAATTATACATATTTTTATAAGGGTTCAAGTTGAAAAAATGTAGAAGAAAAATTGAATTTCTAAAAATTATAGACATTTCTGGTATTTCCTATACCGGTTTTAAACACCCCAGTTGGTGTCATCATCAGTAGGATTTTAAATGTCGGTTTGTCTTGTTAATTAAAACTGTTTTTGATATACTATGTGAATATTTATAGTTTCTACAGAAAAAATGTTGACAGTTGCAACACTACAATTCTATTTCTAGCAACCTTAACCCCAGTGGGGTTAAGGTTGTGGGGTTACCCCACTTAAGGTTGTGGGGTTACCCCACTTCATACTTTCTTTGTGTCTTTGCAGACACAAATGAAGGAATTTGCATTTTCTGTTTCGGAGACGTGGCGACATATTTTGTCAGTAATTTTATTTGATTTTTTTGTAAGTACAGATCGAGCACGGGCTCTAATTATATTTGTTATAAGAACGGTGAGCCTCAGAGATGTTTAGGTTGAACTTTTGTGTCGACGAAAAGTGTAAACGCAGCTCGATTTCTACTTGATTAAATGTCATAACACTGTTAACAGTGAAATCGTTGCTGCTCGCATTCGCGAGATATCGCGAAATGATAGTCTTTGTATTTTCTAAAATTTTGACAATGAAGTTTTTTAAATATCTTTAAAAACTGAGTATGTAGTTTTAATTGTATTTACCCAGGCAGAAACTACCAACCGTTCCAAAGAAAAAGTCCCGGCAAAGCACTTTATTTTTTGTGTAGAAGGTAGTATGAATTCGAAAAAGTGCTTTGCCAGCGCTTTGCCAATGTTTTTTTATTTAAATCCGTTCAAAGTATAAATTTTTTATTAAAATTTATTAGTTTTCATAACAATTGGAATATTTTTTATTTCGCTGCAGTATAAGTGGCCGGCCCTTGATAGTTCTCGCGATATCTCTCTTAGACACAATGACCTACATATTACAAACTTGAAACCTTTTATATAAAAACACCTGTTTCTTTAGTGAGGAAGTGTCTTAAACTCCGTATACATCACATGTGAAATGTCACTGGGCCTATCCCTTTGGAACACTACCCGATTCGGTTCAATACACCACTTTTTTCGGGACTTTTCCAAAATTTTTCCTTAAAGAAAACTGTAAACACATTTTTCCGGGACTTAGAAAATATTTCAAAGTTTTTCCAATTTTTTTTTATCCTAATAAATTAGTCAATGGCCCTTACCACAAGAAAACAAAAAGTCTATTTTAACAAAAGTTTTATTTTAAATTTAAAATTTTCAATACATTTTTTGAAAGTCGATTTTAAAAACAAAAACAATTTGTATGGAAATAAAATTAAAAGCTGATTTTAAATATATTTTATTTTTCTATGGTAAGGCTGAAAAAATTGTTTATCCTAATTTAATAAATTTCTTTATTCAAATAAACATCAAAAAAAGTTGTGTCTTATGGACTTATACAATTTTGATACGTCCCATTTTTTGTTGTAAAAGTGCTATAATAGTACCATATTTTTTGTTTTAAAGCGCTAATTAAAATTTTAATTGTTTTTATACCCTCCACTCTAGTGATAGAGGGTATATATAAGTTTGTCATTCCGTTTGTAAAACCTCAAAATATTGGTCTTGGACCCCATAAAGTATATATATTCATGATCCTCGATCGATTTTAAGACGATCTAGCGATGTCCGTCCGTCCGTCCGTCTGTCCGTCTGTCTGTCTGTTGAAAACACGCTAACTTTTGAAAGACTTTACGGAGGCTCCTGAAGTTTGGCATATATGTTGGGCATTTACCTGGTCAGGTTGGTATTGCAATCCAGCAAAATCAGTCCGGTGGTTCAAAAGTTAAAAGCAAATGAGTGAATTTCGGCAAGGGTTTTTCTGGAATTTACGAGATAAAACACACGGTAACTTTCGAACGGAAATTCTGAGGGTGCTGAAGTGTAACGTATATATTTGCCGTTCCCCTGGTCCGCTTGGATTTAAATTTCAACCAAATCGGTCCAGTGGTTAAAAAGTTATTAGCAAAACCGTAAATTTCAGGTTCGCCTCACCTTAAATTCACGTGTTGAAAACCCGTTAAACATGTTTTAAAAACATTGGTAAGTCACAAAAATATTTTACAACGCATTGTTGTCACTCAAAAATATTTTTACACTAAAAGAAAAAAAAATACACTCGAAAAAAATTTTACACTCAAAAAAAATTTAGTAGATTATTTTTTTTTTTCAAAAATTAGTTAAAAAAAAAGTTTTTTTACACAAAATAAAATATTTCTAATCAAAAATTTTATGTTTTCACTCTAGAAAATTTACTATAACTTAAAAAGGGCATTGTGGAGGATATTCATAGATTCGGCCAAGTCGAATTTAACTTTTCTACTTGTTTATTTTAATATGAATCACATTTTTAATTAGTATAATTAATGGTTTAATCAAATTTTTAACTTTTCTTAAATTAAAATTTTTATTGTTTTTTAATTTAATATTAATTAAATATTTAATAAATATAATTAATTGTTTAATTACATTTTTAGCTTTGCCGTTTTTTTGATTTGTTTTCCTTGTGTGCGAGTATGTGTTTTTCTCTTGCATTGTTTTACTTACAAAAAAAAAATACAGAAGTATAAACAGTTTGTTGAAAGTTTTTTATTTCTTATATAGATTTTTGAATTCTCAGTTTGTTTATAGTTTTATATGTATGTATAAAGGGTGGTACAATAACAAGTATCTTTTTAAAAATGCAATGAAATAAACAATACTCAATATTTTTGGAACCTTGTGGTTTTATTTGAAATTTATGGCAAACGACTTCATTCATATAGCTGCCTGGGTTAGCTCCGCAGTAGCTCATCCTCGGCACCCATTTTTCTAATGTTTCTGATTTTATCTCACGAATGGCTTGAACGATATTCATCGAAAGGGTTTAAACCGCAGCTCTGAATTGATCAATTGTCACCGCGAATATGGCTTAAAACACGATTTCCGAACTAAGTGCGCAAAATATCGATGTTTAATGGACTGTGGGCATAGAAAAGATTAGAAGGTACGCAGTGTTGTATTTGATGTATTTTCCAATATGGTGGCAAAATGCTTGTTCTTCCTCATCTCACACGTATTTAATATCAAATTATATTCTTTGTTTATAAAAAATGGAATTTGTCTTTTATTTAATTAAATTTATTATTTATTTTGCATTATTTAACGTTTTTTTAAAGATAATACGCACTATTGATAGTATAAAAACTTTTTTTTTTCTCTTTTGTTGTTTGCTTTGTTGTTGTTCTCCTTTATGTTGCATTGTTTTTATTAGACGTCAAAAGTTACATAATGTGCTGTCACTAAAGGCTGAGTTAGGCACCCGTAACCGTAAACTAGCGTAGCGTAGCGATCAAAATCAAATAGAAAATCACGTAGACGTCTGCAAAGAAGAATAACTGCTCTCATTTGTTCTCATATAACGAAAAACTCTCTACGCTACGCTAGTTTACGGTTACGGGTGCCTAACTCAGCCTTAATACTTATTCAAGCGAAATACGACTCTGTTACACTTCTATTTTTTTCTATGACTGTGGGACATATTGCGACATCCTTCTGAAAATAAATGTCACCCAAGTTGATATATTCTATTACGGCCAACAAAAGGTCGGTAATCATGGCTCTGTAGAACTCATTTTTGACGAAAATGGGGTTTTCAGCTGTATTTTTGTAATTATTGTGTAATAATGCCGTTGGAGTTTTTTTTATTCCAAAAAAAAAAAAAAATTCCTGATTTTTAGGTAAATGAAAGAGGAAAATATTTTTTTTTTTCAAAAATCCGTCATGACAAATCGATGTGAAATTTTATTAGCTTAAATACAAAAAAAGAAAAACTAAAATCGGTTAAGAGTTGCGACGGGTAGGCAAAATTGGATAAAAAAAGAACATTTTCCCCACTGTGTGTTGTACTAAATATTTTGCTCTTTAAAACAAATTTTTGTGAAAATGTATACATAAGCATAGGTATTGAAATAATGTTTTGTTGTTTGATTAGTTTTGTCAATTTTGTATTTTTGAAAACTGATGTAGTATGCATGTGTGTGTATTTTGTTTTGTGTGCGTGTATGTATTTGTCTTCCCCCATTTCCATATCTACTCGCACTGTTGTAGAATATTGAGTGAGTTCTTATCACACCTTAAAATAAGGATATTTGTCTTTGTCATATTTTATTATCCATGACAAAGGTATGATGTAATTTTTACAGTACACAAAAGCAAAGGATCTGTGAAAATACTAAAAATTTTACAAATTGTAAAAAGTGCTAAAGCAAAATGCCTAAGGGTAAAAGTACATCCAAGGCTTTGACTTTAAGTTTTGGTTGTTTCTTTACATTTTGTATATAGAGCGAAAACTAAGCCAAGGCTGGCGTTTGTGGATGTATATGGGGCATTCCAGGCCAAATCACTCACTTTTAGACCCGATCCCTTTCGATTTATTTTCTTTTTGGATATGTTTTAGTACTTATTAAATGCAACTTGGACACCAATTTTCAGCCTTTTATGCCAAGATGGTGTTGAGTAATCAATTTTTCATAATGGCGACTTTCTCAAAAAAATTAAAAAATTTAAATTTTTAATTAATTTTGACTATTAAAAAATATATATATTTAAAAAAAAGTTGGACAACATTTTTTTGGTATTTAAATGTAGTTTTAGAAAAAAAAAATATGAAAAAATTATTCAAAGTAATTATCACTTATTTTTTGACGTTTAAAAATTAAAATCGACTTTTTGAAAAAGTTCGAAACCTTCGATTTTTTTGTTAAAAACTCTAAAAATTCTACTTTAAATTACGCAACTTTTAAGCCATAACTCGAGATGTGATCACAAATCTTTCTATTTTTTTCAAATTTTGAAAATTGCACCTTTTATTTTTTGGCTCTGATTTATTTTATATGGTGCTCCAAAAAAATTTATTAATTTTCCACAGCCGAATTTAACAATCTCATAAGGGAAGTATCTCAACCCTTATGAACCGATTTGCATGAAACGTAAAATATAGATAAAAGAGACATTTCTAAGGTTGGGGTGTCTCGGCTTATCGGCCATATCGGGGATTTAGGGGTTCAAAACATGGGTCAAAAAATGGTGAAAAAATCGTTTTTTGGATTTTTCAGCGATTTCTTTCTAAGAAACTATATGATGTTTACATATGAGAAGAAAGGATTTTTTAATGTCTATCCAACGGTGGCATAACCTTGTAAAAGTTTGGCTTTGTTAAATACTTTTTTTATGAAAATGTGTAAATTTTGGGGGGTATTTATATGAATACATAGACCTACGATGTCCATATGAATACGAAATAATCTTTATTAAATTTAAGTCGACACGTATTTTTTCTCTAGAGGATATTCCTATTAGTTCGGGAGTTATCGAAATTTTCCCGGAGGTCCACATTGTTTCATAAGGGGACAACGAAATTTTGAAACACTGATATGGCCGAAAAGCCGAGACACCCCAACCTTAAAATCGTCTCTTTTATATATATTTTAAATTTCAGCCAAATTGGTTCATAAGGGTTGAGATACTTCCCTTGTCAGTTGTTTAATATTTTTTTTAAATCCAAAATTTTATTTGCAGGGTGCAATGGTGTGATCGACCTCAAATTTGGAACATATAAATTTAAAAACTACTGGAATACAAATTTATTTGAAGACTGGGGTAAGTAAAATGTGGATCACATGATATTTGTGTGTTAAATTGTTAATTTATTTAAAACCCCTTTTTTAAAACAAAAACATCCCGTTGGAATTTCTATTAAAACAATATCTATTTAATTTCAAATTAACATAAAATAAATCGATCTGATACTCTTTAATATGCATAGAAATATATAAAAAAAAAGAACAATCAACAAATTTACGCATAAATAACCTGTTAATTGAGAAGGAAATATAGAAATAACAAAAACCAAAAAACAATAAACGGAACGGGAAATACAAAACAATTGTGAATTGATTCAAGGTTGTATGAGCAATAACTGTAAATTTAATTTGAAATTGAAATGCAAATCACTGCTGCAAATACAAAGATACAAAGGTTTCACTTATATTCACACATACACACACTCATAAAAACACATATTTTCCACTAAATACCAACTCAATACGTGGTTTGTCCTACACACATCAACAACAAAATCATCCAATGATATGCTGAAGTCTTTTACTGTTATACACTCAAACAAAAAACGGTTAGTTTTTAAGGAAAGGGTCATGTAAAAAATACAATAATAATAATATAATAATAATAATTTGATCCAATGATCAGTTTTTATTTATTTTTCCAATTTTTATTTACAACTCATTTTAAACAATTTTAACCTAATTTTAACCTAACCGAGAACTGGTAACAATGACCGTCGTCTCGTTGTATCGAAATCGACCAAGGGTTTTGGTGGGAATCGAACCCACGACCCCCTGTTTCATAGGCTAGCACGCTACCAACTAGCCTACAGGGGCCCCCTACAATAATAAAACACTTTAAATTTTCAAAGAAAAAAGTGTAAATAATACATTGTAAATTTAAACCAAAAAAAAAACAAGTAGAAAAGTTAAATTCGACTTGGCCGAATCTATGAATACCCTCCACAATGCCCTTTTTAAGTGATAGCTAATTTTATAACGTGAAAAAAATAAAATTTTTGGTTAGAAATATTTTATTTTGTGTAAAAAAACTAATTTTTGTAATTTTTTTTAGAAAAAAGTAATTTTTGAAAAAAAAAAAATAATTTACTAATTTTTTTTTGAGTGTAAAATTTTTTTGAGTGTATTTTTTTTTGTTTTAGTGTAAAAAAATTTTTGAGTGACAAAAATACCTTGTAAAATATTTTTGTGGCTTACTAAAATTTTTTAAACATGTTTAACGGGTTTTCAACAAGTGAATTCAAGGTGAAACTAATCTGAAATTCACGGCTTTGCTAATAACTTTTGAACGACTTAACCGATTTGGCTGAAATTTAAAACGAATTGGACCAGAGGAACGGAAAATATACATGTCACACGTCAGCACCCTCAGAATTGTCGTTGGAAAGTTACCGTGTGTTTTAACTCGTAAATTCCAGAAAAACCCTTGCCGAAATTCACTCATTTGCTTATAACTTTTGAACCACTGGACCGATTTCGCTGGATTGCAATACCAACCTGACCAGGTAAATGACCAACATATATGCCAAACTTCAGGAGCCTCCGTGAAGTTTTTCAAAAGTTAGCGTGTTTTCAACACACAGACGGACGGACGGACATCGCTAGATCGTCTTAAAATCGATTGAGGATCATGAATATATATGCTTTATGGGGTCCTAGACCAATATTTCGAGGTGTTACAAACGGAATGACAAACTTATATATACCCTCTATCACTAGAGTGGAGGGTATAAAAACAATTATTGCAATTTAACCCTTAATTAGAAGTGCTAGAGCAAAACAAACCAATTGTGGTGATTATTATCCAAAATCTCTTTTTGTTTGAAATTTTGCCAAGAAGCTTTAATTGAAATATATTTCTTATAGGTGATATACAGAAAAAAGTAAACAAAAGTGATCACATACAAAATATTTATTTTTGTATTAAATTTTTCTTAAAAATTTTAAATGCAATAGCATTTTTCCTGTAAAATATCAATTTTTTTTAAGTGCACTATCAAGGAAAGTTATGCATTTATTTTTTTTTTTGCAGTTGTGTTAGAATGTAAAGATGTGTCAGCTCTTCTATTGAATGTTTAGTCGTTTTTTTTTTGTTTTCTAGTGTTAGTGTAATGAATTCCTTCTGGCTTGTTTAAATGGTTGCCTTTCGCTGAATGCGACAACCATTAAACACCTGCCGGTATGTCGTGGTTGATAAAACGAACAAAAAAATCATTTAAAAATATGTTCTCAATGTTTGAATGTTCATTCGACTGAATGGTGTTTCATTTATATGCAAGTAAGTATGGGTATGAAATTGAATAAATTAATTAATTTTCAAAATTTGTACAAAAAAATGATTATTTAAAAATAACAGATATTTAAAATGCAAAACACGGTAAATACTTGTAGTTTTAGACTTGACATTGAAAAGTTATTTCCATGCAATTAGCATGAAAATTTAATGCAATGGAAAAACACTCAAATTTCGAAAAAATAGTTTTGTTAAAGTAGATGATTTTTTAAGAGATATTTAAATAGATTTTTTTTTTTAACAAAAGATGATACACCCAGAAAAGTTTTACAGTAACTATTTTACGGTTATTCAAAAAGTTTTTAGTTAAAGTTATTTTAAACGTTTTATCGTTTGTTTTTTCAATGAAAATAAAATATTGAACGATTTATACAGTTGTAAAAACAATAAACTACAAAAGTTACGGAAAAATATTTTTATCAGTTAAATTATTTGTGACTGATTATACCGTATAATTTTACAGAAGTACGGTTTTTGTAGTTTGTTATTCAAAAAATTTTATTATTACTTCACAAAATAAAAAATTGTAAACAAGTTAAATAACTGAAATATCGTTTGTTTTTACGGAATGTCTAGTCATTTATTAACGTTTAAAAATAACTGAAAAAGTATGTTGTTTCAAATGAAATATAAGTAGTCCGTTTTTTAAAAGGAAAAACGATTGTTTTAAACGTTTTTTCAGTTGAATTTACTTACAAAATATTTTAAGTGTAGAGCGAACATTTAAAAACTTGGTTATCAACATTAAAACCAATTTTTGTATAATTTTTTTTTCTTAATTTCAATTTCAATTTATTCATAAAAGGTTATAGAGCGAAAATAGCAAAAATTTAAATTAAAATGTTGGTAAAATTATTATTTAACTAAAGGTGATGGAACGAAAATGGCCAAATCTGGTCATCACCATTTAAAATCTCTTTTTGCATAATTTTGTTTTCTAAAAAAAATTAATTGCAATATACATATCTTTTAACAAAAATATTTAAAATTTTTCTAAGAAATTATATTTTTTTAGGTTTATTCAAGCTCGAGGTCATTATTTTCTTTACTAATTAAAACTATGATACTCTCATAGAATAATTTTCAAGAAATTATTTTTCTGTTTCAAATTTATTTGTGTTGGTAATTTTTTTCAAGAATTATTTATTTAGCAAAAATAAAAATGTATTAATATTTTTGTTTAATCATCAATTATTTGTCATTAAAATCCCACAAATAAATTTAAAACAGAAAAATAATTTTCTTGAAAATTATTCTATGAGAATATCATAGTTTTAATTAGAAAAGAAAATAATGACCTGGAGCTAGAATAAACCTATTCAAAATATAATTTTTTTTATACCCTCCACTCTAGTGATAGAGGGTATATATAAGTTTGTCATTCCGTTTGTAACACCTCATAATATTGGTCTAGGATAGAGATGGGCGCGTGAGTGAATTTTGACTCACGCACGCTCACGCTCACGAAATAAAAATATTACTCACGCACGATAACGCACAAAATTCTTTTTTCTGATCACGTTCATGCACGCTCACGTGAGTAACTAAAATTTTTCTCACGCTCACGAAGACTCACGAAATTAAAATTAGCAAATTTTTATTTTACTTTTTTCAATTTCTTGCACAAAAAGTATTGAATTTCCTTAAAACAATAATAAAAATCACAATTTTGGATTAATTTCCCTCTATATTCAATATAATGACGATTTTTTAACTCGTTTTCTGTTTCAAACAGCACAAAAAAATCACGCAAACTCACGAAACAAAAATTACTCACGCACGCTCACGCACGAAACTATTTTTTATAATCACGCGCACTCACGATCACGTGAGTAAAAATAAATTTCACTCATTATCACGCGTGAATCACGTGAACCACGAAAAATTCGTGTCACGCGCGCATCTCTAGTCTAGGACCCCATAAAGTATATATATTCATGATCCTCGATCGATTTTGAGACGGTCTAGCGATGTCCGTCCGTCCATCTGCCAGTCCGTCTGTCTGTTGAAAACACGCTAACTTTCGAAAGACTTTACAGAGGCTCCTGAAGTTTGGCATATATGTTGGGCATTTACCTGGACAGGTTGGTATTGCAATCCAGCAAAATCGGTCCAGTGGTTCAAAAGTTATGAGCAAAAGACCTAATTTTGGCAAGGGTTTTTCGTGAATTTACGTGAAAAAAAACCAGCTAACTTTCGAAAGGCAACTCTGAGGATACTGAATATATATTTATTTGTCGTTCCCCTGGCCTAGTTCGAATTGAATTTCAGCTAAATCGGTCCAGTGGTTCAAAAGTCATTAGCAAAACCGTGAATTTCAGATTAGTTTTACCTTAAATTTAAATGTTGAAACCCCGGTAAACATGTTTTAAAAACATTGGTAAGTCACAAAAATATTTTACAACGTATTTTTGTCACTCAAAAATATTTCTACACTAAAAAAATAAACTCGAAAAAAATTTTACACTCAAAAAAAATTTTACACTCAAAAAAAAATTTAGTAAATTTTTTTTTTTTTCAAAAATTACTTAAAAAAAGTTTTTTTACACAAAATAAAATATTTCTAATCAAAAATGTTATTTTTTACACGTTAGAAAATTTACTGTCACTTAAAAAGGGCATTGTGGAGGGTATTCATAGATTCGGCTAACAATAAATTGAATTTAACTTTTCTACTTGTTTTAAAATAAAATTGCAATTTATTTCATAATTAAAGGTGATTGAGTAAAAATAGCTAAAACAAAAATTTATTTTTGTATAAATTTTTCTAAAAAACTTTATTTGAAATTTATTTTTTAACTAAATGTGATGTAACGAAAAAAGACATAACTGGTAATAATAAAAAATTTACTTTTATACTAAATTTTCTTTAAAAACAAAATGTAAAGCTTAACTAAATATGATAAATCGAAAAAAGTTAAATCTTGCGTTCCCCAATAAAAAAATATTTTTTTTTTTTTGTCAAAATTTTGTTAAAAATTTTTTACCCTTTATTCTTTTACTAAAGGGTAGATAACTTTGTTTTTGTGAAAAGCACTAATAGCCTATAACTTTTCAAGTTTTGCTAATTCGACTGCGCCAGTTGCAATCAATAAATTTCTCATACGGCTTTAAATTTATATAATTTTCTAATGGCACAGTAGAGTTTTCTACTTCTTTGAAAGACATTTTGTAGTACATATTAATTTTCTTTAAAATTCGGCATAATTTTATTATCGAAAATGTTTAAAATATCTCTCTGTATGTAATTCATATTAAATAATCCTGCATTTAATATAATCTCCATATAACTGTCACACGATCACTAAGTTTACTATTTATTGATTATGTATGTCTGACACAAGCATAACACATACAAAGAGATGATGATGTTAAAGTTTTTATTTGATAAAACTTTTGTATTTTATTTCTATTTCCCCAGTTGCAAATATAAAAACATAAATAAACTTGAATAAAAAACCCAATTAACCTAAATGTTACCCAAATATCCAATAACTTTAACTTAAATTAAACACAACTAAACAGCATCACTTTTTGAGTATTAACCTTTTTCGGTTGATACAATTTTCATAATAATCGAATGATGACACATAATTATTTATGAGCCATTATTTTCACAAGTGCCAAAATATAATTTTTTTTTTTAGTAAAATAGGGCAAACAAAGTAACTTGTGTATAACACCCAATTAATAGAGGTCTCTATTTTTATTTTTGTTTATCACAAACACTTTCATTTTTCAATAATTAAAAAGGTGTTAAGGTTAATAGTAATATTATGCATTACCTTAAACTTCAAAAAGAAAATTATATAATCAATATATCCAAATTTCCATGAAAATATGTAAATTTTTAGAATTTTAATATAATTAAATTTTAAATTACGAAATTTATTGTATCCCAGCCAAACTTATATTACCAAATAAGGTATAAAATAAGGGATAGGATCTCTTATTTTATACATTGCAGCATTGATGATTTTAACAGGCGATGAGACTCAAAGTAATGCATCCACATTATCACAAAGAATACCAGTTAGGTATAAAATAAGTCATAAATTTAAACCGAAGAATACGAGTAAGGTGTAAAATATATGATATTTTATAGGTTACGAGAAATGAAATAATATAGCATACCAGAAGATAATATAAAAGGTGTTACGAGTAGTGAAAAAGTAATTTTGTATTAAATTTACTCACGTGATTGTAAGTGAGTGTAAGTAGATAAAATATGCTCGTGAGTGTGTGTCGTTAGAAATTTTCTGTCGTGAGCCCATCTCTAGTTTTAAACTTATGCATTTTTTTATAAAATAATTATTTTTTATGTTATTGTAATGCATTATGCATCAAATTATAAATAATGCATTATTTCAAACTTTGAAATAATACATAATGTAGCCAAATATAAGTCATCCATGATTTAATGTTTAGAAATAACAAATATGAAATACATTTTTTCCAATAATTATGCATTACGTAGCAAATTATTAGTAATGCATAATTTTTTACTTGAAAATAATACGTTGTGGAACAAATGTTTGGTAAGACATCATAAAATAATGCTACAAATAAGGTATATACATTACCTGGTAATGTGTTATATAATCACTACCCATTACCAAATTTTTGCTGGGATACACTTTTTTTCATTCAGGCATGTTTAACATACTGATATGGAATTTTACATGTGTATTGGAACGGCATTTTTTTGTATGGCAAACTGTTTTTTTCGGGTTTTGAACGTCTAGGCAAATTTTTATTTTCATAAGTCTAAAACTTAATCGGATTAAACTCGTGGCGGCCGGCAATCAAGGTCTTGTAAATTTTATTATTAAAAATAAATAAAAAATGTCTTGCGACACATAATATTTAATAATTTTAATGCGCTGAAGATAAATATAAAAAAAAAAAATATAATCAAAATTAATAAATATGATATGTTGCAAGACATATTTTTTAAATGTTTTTTAAATTTGCAAAAATTGCAAAACTTTGAACGCCGGTCGCCACGGGTTATTTATAATATAATCCTATTGGCCTGAAATTTTTACAACATAAGTTTTAGGTCTAGAAGAATAAAAATTTTCCCGGACACTAAGAACATCAAAAGTTTAAGAAAAAATTCCACTATAATGTGTATCTAAAATGTTTTCAAAATACTTTTTAAAAACCGCATACATTCAGTTACTATTGAAATTTACATTTCTCAATTTTTCCCAACTCATTCAATACAACCATAACATGGGTATATCAACATATATA
The DNA here is from genome assembly GCA_963921195.1 of Pegoplata infirma. Classification (NCBI taxonomy): domain Eukaryota; kingdom Metazoa; phylum Arthropoda; class Insecta; order Diptera; family Anthomyiidae; genus Pegoplata; species Pegoplata infirma. Next base: position 184,129,408 of record OY992540.1, read on the forward strand.
TGAGGCATTCCACACCAAATGTCCAGCGAAAAAAAACATGTGTCCCGTGAATTTCTGAGAAAATTGCGTTTTTGGTTTTTCAAAAACTAGGCTTAGAAGGCGTGCTAAAATATTGGAAAAATGGTAAAATTTGTCGAGTTTCCTTGTTTAAATATTTATTAAATTAAAACGGAATGCACCACAATCTTAAAAATTTACATTATTGTATAATTTTGTATGGGCTATCAAACATTTTTTTTTTTTGGAAAATTTCCAGAACTCGTTCTGTAATTTTCTATTTTTTAAAAAAGTCAATTTATCAAAAATCCGGCCACTTTTGTTTTTAAAACAAAATGTTTTAAGTTTAGATGTTTGTCTATCCACACAAAAAAAAAATTTGACATGCGTTTTTCGTTTTTTTTTCGAGAAAATCGCATTTGAATATTAAATTTCATAACAGTTTTGTAATTTGCTTGTTTCAACGGAGTGAATGACTATTAAATATTTGCATAAATGTTACTCATACGCTATGTTGAAACAAGAAAATACAAGCAAATTACTAAATTGTTATGAAATTCAAAATTCAAATGCAATTTTCTCGGAAAAAACGAAAACACATGACTGAATTTTTTGTGTGGATAGGCAAACATCTAATCTTTAAACAAAAAACAAAACAAAAGTAGCCGGATTTTTATAAAATTTACTTTTTTAAACATGGAAAATTCCAAACGGGTTTTGAAAGTTTTCCAAAGAAAAATTTTTAATCGATAGCCCATACAAAACTATACAAGAATGTAAATTTTTGAGATTGTGGTGCATTCCGTTTTAATTTGATAAATATTTAAACAAGGCAACTCGACACAAATTTGACAATTTATCCAATATTTGACCACGCCTCCTAAACCCAGTTTTTGAAAAAATGAAAAACCAAAAACGCAATATTCTTAGCTCCATATGGGGCTATCCATACAACCTATTCAGAAATTTACGGTACACATGTTTTATTTCGCTTTAAATTTGGTGTGAAATGACTCATATGTAAGGTATGTGTTTAAATTCCAAAATTAATACATGTACATTTTATAATAAAAACACCAATATGTAAACATTTATTTACCTTAGACTGGGAAGAAACAGTGAACACCAGTTTCTGTAATAAAAACGTCATTCGTCTGCAACGAATTTGTGTGTATTTTATTGTTATAAAAAAAGATCTCAGAATCTAAAACTTTTTCAAGAAAAATGCTTTAGAATTTGAAATTTTTCAATAAGAAAAATGTCTCAGAATCTAAGACTTTTCCTCAGAATTTGAGACTTTTTCTATAAGAAAAATGTTTCAGAATCTGAGACTTTTTCTATAAGAAAAATATCTCAGAATCTGAGACTTTTTCTATAAGAAAATGTCTCAGAATCTGAGACTTTTTCTATAAGAAAAATGTCTAAGAATCTGAGACTTTTTCTATAAGAAAAATGCTTTAGAACCTGAACTTTTTCTCTAAGAAAAATATCTCAGAATCTGAGACTTTTTCTATAAAAAAAAATCTGAGACTTTTTCTATAAGAAAAATGTCTCAGAATCTGAGAATGTCTCAGAATCTAAAACTTTTTCTATAAGAAAAATGTCTTAGAATCTGAGACGTTTTCTATCAGAAAAATGTCTAAGAATATGAGACTTTTTCTATAAGAAAAATGTCTTAGAATCTGAGACTTTTTCTATAAGAAAAATGTCTCAGAATCTGAGACTTTTTCTATAAGAAAAATGTCTCAGAATCTGAGACTTTTTCTATAAGAAAAATGTCTCAGAATCTGAGACTTTTTCTATAAGAAAAATGTCTCAGAATCTGAGACTTTTTCTATAAGAAAAATGTCTCAGAATCTGAGACTTTCTCAGAATCTGAGACTTAAAAGATGTCTTTAGTAAAAGATGTCGTGCGAAAAGTGCAGAATGCTTAAAAAACTAAAATTGTAAAGTATCTTGGTAAAACACAATATAACAAATTATGATAACACTGCGTAACATCAAATTTGTGACATGAGGTCTGACCATCATTTCTATATAATTATGGCATGCTGATTTCAATGGTGAAGTCCGTTTTAGAATCAATGGAACAGTTTTATTTGAAATCTTCATCAAAGTTTGGTCCATTTTTTGAGGTTTTTTATTTAAACAAAAATTTGCATTCACAAATTTAAATTTGTTTGATTTGGGAAATGCGGATTAGACCCATAGCAATATACTTAACACGAAATTGGATAAAATTGTTTGTGTTTTAGTGGTAAAAATCGCGATTTTTCTCATAATTTATTAACTTTGCGCTTTTTTTTGCAAGTCCGTAAATAATTTCAAGACCTGATCTAATTTATATAAAACAAGTAAAAAAGTTAAATTCGGCCTTGCCGAATGTAGTGATACCCTCCACAATTTCAAACAAAAAGATTATTGCAAAAAACTTGATTTTAAAGGAAATTACTTTTGAAAAAAAAAAAAAATTTTGAAAAAAAAAATTCCGCGAAAAAAAATGTTGGTAAAAAAAAACCGCGATTTTTTTTTTTTTTGTCAAAAAATATATTCGTACTTGTTTAAATACCATTTGGTGTTTAATTATGTTCACATATGTCAACCAGAAGCCGAATTAAAGCATTTTGTATTTTTAGGTTATGTTGAATGTACTGAAATTTTTGAGGTGTGCTTACATTTTCGTTTATAACTTTTGAACCGCTGAACCGATATCGCTCAAATGCAATACCAAACTTCTCGGGAGAACTTCCAATAAATATGTTAAGTTTCAGTCATCTCTGTGCAATATTTTGTTCGTGACAGCATTTTCCACAGACAGACAGACGGACAGACGGACATCGCTAGAATGTCTTAAAATCGATTGGGCATCATGAATATATATGGGGCATTCCATGTGAAATCGGACACTTTGAAAAACTTTTTTTTTAGATTTTCCCAATTTGTTCACAATTTTTAGTACCCTTCGAAAACTCTTTCGTGGTAAATTTTCAGATTTTTTTGATGACCCGTTCAAAAGATATCGAATTTTTAAAAATTGGTAGTTTGTTCCTTTACTCAAACTTCTTTTAATCATAACTTCTTCAATAATGGTCCAAAATTCAAATTTTTTTTTTTTCAAAATTTTTGTTTTTTTACGTACTTTCTAAAAAAAAAATCCCAAAAAATTCTTAAAAGCGCTCTAGTATGCAATTTTTAAGTTTTAAAATTTAAATCTCATTTTTGAAAATGTTTGTACTCTTCGATTTTTTTGAAATTTTTTTGTGTAAAACTTCTATCAATTCTACAAAGTTTTTGCCCAGGAAGATCGTGGGATAACGATTATTACTATTTTATAAAATTTTTTGAAAAAAATTTATTGTAATTTTCCAATCTTAAAATCATTTCTACTGCTCCAATGGTGCGTCATAGAGGGGTCCTTTATAAGACCGACCCCCATTAATTTTTACGTCTTAACATTTCTTTGGAACAAACTAATACCCTATCTCCAATTTCTAAGGGGGCTCCCAAACAAAACGACATTTTTTAAAATTTGTTCCAACCTCCCTAATATTGCCCTTAGAGCAACAAAATGTATGACCGACCCACAATATTTTTTTAGTCCAAACATTTTCTCTGAACACACCTACCCTCTATCTTTAACTGTTAAGGCGTTCCCCATACAATTTTTTTTATTTTTTGTAAATTTGCTTTATTTTATCAGCTTCTACCGGTCCAATGGTGTGTCTGAGACGGGTCATTAGTGAGACCGACCCCCATTTATTTTTACCCTACAACATTTTTTCAAAACATACCTAGGCCCTATCTCCACGCCCTAAGTAGGCTCCCATACAAATAACAGTTGGAGCAAATTTTATAAAAATGTAATTTTGTATGGGAGCCTACTTAGGGAGTGGAGATAGGGCGTAGGTATGTTTTGAAAAAATATTGTAGGGTAAAAATAAATATGGGTCGGTCTCACTAATGACCCCTCTCAGACGCACCATTGGACCGGTAGAAGCTGATTAAATAAAACAAATTTACAAAAAATAAAAAAATTGTATGGGGACCGCCTTAACAGTTAAAGATAGAGGGTATGTGTGTTCAGAGAAAATGTTTGGACTAAAAAAATATTGTGGGTCGGTCATACATTTTGTTGCTCTAAGAGCACTATTAGGGTAGTTAGAGCGGTTGGAACAAATTTTAAAAAATGTCGTTTTGTGTGGGAGCCCCCTTAGAAATTGGAGATAGGGTATTAGTTTGTTCCAAAGAAATGTTAAGACGTAAAAATTAATGGGGGTCGGTTTTATAAAGGACCCCTCTATGACGCACCATTGGAGCAGTAGAAATGATTTTAAGATTGGAAAATTACAATAAAATTTTTTCAAAAAATTTTATAAAATAGTAATAATCGTTATCCCACGATCTTCCTGGGCAAAAACTTTGTAGAATTGATAGAAGTTTTACACAAAAAAATTTCAAAAAAATCGAAGAGTACAAACATTTTCAAAAATGAGATTTAAATTTTAAAACTTAAAAATTGCATACTAGAGCGCTTTTAAGAATTTTTTGGGATTTTTTTTAGAAAGTACGTAAAAAAACAAAAATTTTGAAAAAAAAAAATTTGAAATTTGGACCATTATTGAAGAAGTTATGATTAAAAGAAGTTTGAGTAAAGGAACAAACTACCAATTTGTAAAAATTTGATATCTTTTGAACGGGTCATCAAAAAAATCTGAAAATTTACCACGAAGGAGTTTTCGGAGGGTACTAAAAACTGTAAACAAATTGGGAAAATCTAAAAAAAAAGTTTTTCAAAGTGTCCGATTTCACATGGAATGCCCCATATACTTTATGGGGTCCCATATCGATATTTCGATGAGTTACAAACGGAATGACAAACTTATATATGAACCATTTATTATGATAGTGGGGTAAGTCACATTTTCAAAAAAACTGAGTTAATGACAGATTTGGATACAGTTTAATGGTATCTTTCGATAAAAAAAAAAAAGTTCAAAGAAAATTTTAAAAACGTGTGAGAATTTTATGAGAGAAGTTTTGCTAGTTAACGATTTATCAAAAACGTTAATTTTGAAAGTGAGGTTAGTCCACAATTTTTTTGTAGCGCTAAAAATGACCAAATTATTGCTGATTAAATAAAATATTGGTGTTTTCCACTATTAAATAACTCTATAGTTAAATCCTTAACTAATTTTCTTCAGAATTCTGAGATAAGCTGAACAAAATTTTACTAGTCAACGATTTATCAAAAACATTTATTTTGAAAGTGGGGTTAGTCCACAATTTTTTTGTAATGCATAAAATTACCTTTTTATCGCTGATTAAAAATATTCGTAGTGTTTTTAACACTTAACTAGCCCTATTTCATAATCATAAAATAATTTTGTTACAGAATTGTGAGAAAATCTGAACAAAATTTTACTAATAAACGATTTATCAAAAATGTTAATTTTGAAAGTGATGCTAGTCCACTTTTTTTTGTAATGTTAAAAATAACCTTATAATCGCTGATGGAGCAAAATATTGATGATTTTTATTCTTAAATAACTCCATAATTTAATCCTAAACTAAATTTGTTACAGAATTCTGAGATGCGCTAAACAAAATTTACTAGTTAACGATTTATCAAAAACATTAATTTTGAAAGTGGTGTTAGTCCACATTTTTTTTGTAATGCATAAAATAACCTTTTTATCTCTGATAAAGAATATCCGTAGCATTTTTAGCTCTAAAATAGCCCTATTGCTTAATCCTAAACACTTTTTGTTACAAAATTGTAAGATGAGCTAGAAAAAATTTTACTAGTAAACCATTTATCAAAAATGTTAATTTTGAAAGTGATGCTAGTCCACAATTTTTTGTAGTGTAAAAATAACCTAATAATCGCTGACAGAGTAAAACATTGACGATTTTTATTCTTTAATAACTCCATAATTTAATCCTTAACTAACTTTAATACAGAATTCTGAGATGTTCTGAACAAAATTTTACTAGTAAACGATTTATAAAAAATGTTAATTTTGAAAGTGGTGTTAGTCCACATTTTTTTGTAATGCATAAAACAACCTTTTTATCTCTGATAAAGAATATCCGTAGCGTTTTTAATTCTAGAATAGCCCTATTGCTTAATCCTAAAAAAATTTTGTTACAAAATTGTATGATGAGCTAAACAAATTTTTACTAGTAAACGATTTATCAAAAATTTTAATTTTGAAAGTGAGGCTAGTCCACACAAATTTTTTTTTGTGGTGTTAAAAAAGCCTAATAATCGCTGATAGAGTAAAACATTGATGATTTTTATTTTTAAATAACTCCATAATTTAATCCTAAACTAAATTTGTTACAGAATTCTGAGATGAGCTAAACAAAATTTTACTAAGTAGTTAACGATTTATCAAAAACATTAATTTTGAAAGTGGTGTTAGTCCACATTTTTTTTGTAATGCATAAAATAACCTTTTTATCTCTGATAAAGAATATCCGCAGCGTTTTTAACTCTAAAATAGCCCTATTGCTTAATCCTAAACAAATTTTGTTAAAAAATTGTATGATGAGCTAAACAAAATTTTACTAGTAAACGATTTATCAAAAATGTTAATTTTGAAAGTGAGGCTAGTCCACACAAAATTTTTGTGTAATGTTAAAAATAACCTAATTATCGCTGATAGAGTACAACATTGATGATTTTTATTCATAATTAGCTCCATAATTTAATCCTAAACAAAATTTGTTACAGAATTCTGAGATGAGCTAAACAAAATTTTACTAGTTAACGATTTATCAAAAACATTAATTTTGAAAGTGGTGTTAGTCCACATTTTTTTTGTAATGCATAAAATAACCTTTATGTCTCTGATAAAGAATATCCGTATCGTTTTTAACTCTACAATAGCCCTATTGCTTAGTCCTAAACTAATTTTGTTACAGAATTGTAAGATGAGCTAAACAAAATTTTACTAGTAAACGATTTATCAAAAATGTTAATTTTGAAAGTGAGGCTAGTCCACACAAAAATTTTTGTAGTGCTAAAATAACCAAGTATTTGTGGATAGAGTAAAACCTTGGTGTTTTTCGCTAGTAAATAACTCTATATTTTAATCCTTAACTAATTTTCTTACAAAGTTCTAAGACGAGCTGAAAAAAATTTTACTAATTAACGATTTATCAAAAACATTAATTTTGAAAGTGGTGTTAGTCCACATTTTTTTTGTAATGCATAAAAGTTAGATTAGGATTAAATTATGGAGTTATTTAAGAATAAAAATCATCAATGTTTAGAGTAAACATCAGCGATTATAAGGTTATTTTTAACACTACAAAAAAAAGTGGACTAGCCTCACTTTCAAAATTAACATTTTTCATAAATCGTTTACTAGTAGAATTTTGTTCAGAACATCTCAGAATTCTGTATTAAAGTTAGTTAAGGATTAAATTATGGAGTTATTAAAGAATAAAAATCATCAATGTTTTACTCTATTAGCGAATGTTAGGGTATTTTTAACACTACAAAAAATTGTGGACTAGCCTCACTTTCAAAATTAACATTTTTGATAAATCGTTTACTAGTAAAATTTTGTTTAGCTCATCTTACAATTCTGTAACAAAATTAGTTTAGGACTAAGCAATAGGGCTATTGTAGAGTTAAAAACGATACGGATATTCTTTATCAGAGACATAAAGGTTATTTTATGCATTACAAAAAAAATGTGGACTAACACCACTTTCAAAATTAATGTTTTTGATAAATCGTTAACTAGTAAAATTTTGTTTAGCTCATCTCAGAATTCTGTAACAAATTTTGTTTAGGATTAAATTATGGAGCTAATTATGAATAAAAATCATCAATGTTTTACTCTATCAGCGATAATTAGGTTATTTTTAACATTACACAAAAATTTTGTGTGGACTAGCCTCACTTTCAAAATTAACATTTTTGATAAATCGTTTACTAGTAAAATTTTGTTTAGCTCATCATACAATTTTTTAACAAATTTTTTTTAGGATTAAGCAATAGGGCTATTTTAGAATTAAAAACGCTACGGATATTCTTTATCAGAGATAAAAAGGTTGTTTTATGCATTACGAAAAAAATTGGGACTAACACCACTTTCGAAATTAACATTTTTCATAAATCGTTTACTATTAAAATTTTGTTCAGAACATCTCAGAATTCTGTATTAAAGTTAGTTAAGGATTAAATTATGGAGTTATTAAAGAATAAAAATCGTCAATGTTTTACTCTATCAGCGATTATTAGGTTATTTTTACGCTACAAAAAAATGTGGACTAGCATCACTTTCAAAATTAACATTTTTGATAAATCGTTTACTAGTAAAATTTTTTTTAGCTCATCTTACAATTTTGTAACAAAATGTGTTTAGGATTAAGCAATAGGGCTATTTTAGAGCTAAAAATGCTACGGATATTCTTTATCAGAGATAAAAAGGTTATTTTATGCATTACAAAAAAAATGTGGACTAACACCACTTTCAAAATTAATGTTTTTGATAAATCGTTAACTAGTAAATTTTGTTTAGCGCATCTCAGAATTCTGTAACAAATTTAGTTTAGGATTAAATTATGGAGTTATTTAAGAATAAAAATCATCAATGTTTTACTCCATCAGCGATTATAAGGTTATTTTTAACATTACAAAAAAAAAGTGGACTAGCATCACTTTCAAAATTAACATTTTTGATAAATCGTTTATTAGTAAAATTTTGTTCAGATTTTCTCACAATTCTGTAACAAAATTATTTTATGATTATGAAATAGGGCTAGTTAAGTGTTAAAAACGCTACGAATATTCTTAATCAGCGATAAAAAGGTAATTTTATGCATTACAAAAAAAATGTGGACTAACCCCATTTTCAAAATAAATGTTTTTGATAAATCGTTGACTAGTAAAATTTTGTTAAGCTCATCTTAAAGTTCTGTAACAAATTAGTTAGGGATTAAACTATAGAGTTATTTTAGAGTAAAAATCACAAAAGTTTTACTCTATCGGCAATTATTTGGTTATTTTTAACACCACAAAAAAATTTTTTGGACTAACCTCACTTTCAAAATTAACGTTTTTGACAAATCGTTTACTAGTGATTTTTTTCTCTCAACTCTATCTTTTGTTACAAAAATTGTTAAATGTTAAAATATAAAGCATTTAAAGAGTTAAAGACACTACAATTATATGCTGTTGGCTATGAATAAGTTTTTTTTAGTAATTTAAAAAAATTATGGACTAACCCCACTTTCAAAATTAATGGTTTTGATAAATCGTTTACTACCAAATTCTTTCTCAGATAATTATTTTATACAAATCGAGATGTTTTGTCTCAAAATACATAGTTTGTGATTTTTTTTTTTGAAAGTGAAATAAGTCCATTCTTTATAGTGAGAAATGGCTGGTTTTGATACATCCTAACAAAATAATACTCAATAAGTAAATTTAGGTACCTCAGATAACATCTTCATTAAAATTTAATCAATAGAAAGTACCCAGATTTTTAAAGACTAAAAAACGCAAACCCTTCAATATCTCGTTTTGAAACCATGTGGACTTACCTCACTTTCATAATAATCGGTTCATATACCCTCTATCACTAAGTGGAGGGTATAAAAAGACTAATATGAATTTTAAGTTTATGGAAAAAAATAATTTAGATACATTAAATTTTTTTTGCAAACCGCGAAAAATCATTTTTTTATAATGGCAGCATTCCTTTAAAATGGGATGTATTGCTTCATCTTTTAGTATAATACTAGCTATACCCGGTCCGCGTTGCTGGCCCTAAGAAAACAACTGTTTTAAATTGCATCTTAATTTAAATATAGTGTCGGACAAAATTAAAGTCCGGTTCCAGCTAGTAACCTTTGGTTCCACCCTCGGTTAGCACTATCTATAGAGAAATCTCAACAAAATCGGTTTAGCCGTTTTTGCGTGATTTCGAAACAGACATAAGGTAAGTATAGTACAAAGGGGCGTGTCATTTAACGCAGTGATAGTCTAATGTTCCATGCTGCATCCTCGATTAGTACTATCTCAGCTGTTTTTGTGTGATTACGAAAGAGGAGGAAATAACTTTTTATTTACACTTAAAAAATTATGTTAGTAAAATCAACTGAAAATGTCAGTTAAAATAACTACTTTGTAAGTTGTTTTGGGGTCAACTACATTTCCAGTTAAATCAACTAACAATGTTAGTTATTTTAACTGACAAAAAAATAACTGACTTATGTAGTAAAAACTACTTACATTTGTAGTCAAAACAACTAACATGTTGTAAAAATAAAATAATCAATATATAATTCTTATTTTTTTCAAAAAATTTTTCAGAAAAAAATGGAAGACCAAATTTTTTAAAAGTTTTTTTAAAGTTTTTTTTTTTTTTTAAAAAAAAGTTGTGAAAAATAAAAAAAACGAAAATTTATTTTTTATTTTTTGAAAAAAAAACTATGAAAATTTTATAGTGATAAAAAATAAAATTAACTACTTTAAAGAACTGTTACTACATTACAGTACTTTTTTGTTAGTTATTCAAAAAAAAAAACGACTTAAAATAACTAACAAAAATAGTTGTTTGATATTTTTCATACAAAATCAACTGACTTTGTAGTTGAAAACAACTAACTACTGTAAAATATACAAACAACTAACATGTAGTAACTTACATAATTTTCTGAGTGTATGAAAAAGGGGAGTGACATTTTATACCCTTTTGATGAATCGCGCTCTACATATGACGTACAGTTCCCGCACGGTTAGTTCTATCAGTAGTGACAGATTCGGCTTATCCGTTTTTGCGTGATTTCAAAACAGGCAGACATAACGTTCAGTATAAAACAAAGGGGCGTGGCAATTTACGTCTCTTTGTTTAATCTTGGTCAGTATAGTACAAAGGGTCTTATATGGCCTACACATGCACTTGGTTTGCACTGTATGTAGTGAAAATGTCAAGAGAATCGGTTCAGCTGTTTTTGATTTATTGCGAAACAGGCAGACAACGTCCAGTATAGTACAAAGGAGCGTGGCATATTACGCCCCTTTTTTCCAATTGTAGTATAACATGGCCTATAGTTTCGCACTCGGTTAACACTATCAGTGCTGAAAATTTAATTAAAATCGAATCTACAGTTTTTGCGTTATTGCGGAGCATGCAGAAATACATTCAATTCAATACAAAGGGGCATGGCATTTTACGCCCATTTGTCCGATCACACTCTTATTTGGTACATATTTAGTACTTGCTTAGTACTATCGTTGGTTAAAATTTCATCAAAATCGGTTTATCCGTTTTTTATATATAGATGTCATTAGTGGTGCAATGTAAAAATTCGATTTTACCCACCCCTCCGCCCACGGGCAAAAAAATCATGGCATTTTACGCCCATTTGTCCGATCACGCTCTAATTTAGCATATAATTAGTACTCGGTTAGTACAATCTTCGGTTTAAATTTCAGCAAAATCGGTCCATCCGTTTTTTATATATAGATGTCATTAGTGGTGCAATGTAAAAAATCGATTTTGCCACGCCCCTCCGCCCACACGCAAAAAATCAAAAATCTGACCGGACAGTGTTACTCCCTGGGCTATTCTGAATATTCCCTGAAAATTTTATCAAGATCGGTCCAACCGTTTTCGAGTCCATACGGAACATACATACATACATACCCACATACATACATCCATTTTTATATATATAGATGTAAGCATGCCTAAAAACCTTAAGTTTGAAATTTCAAGCAAAAAAGTTAATACTTGCAAAAGTTTTCTTAACAAAAACTGGTTTAAAATATCCCATTAAACAAAATTTGTGTATTTATGACCAACAAAACAAAAAATACAACATAATTTTAGGGATTTTAACAGAAGAATGTACTTTAAAACCAGTTTTTGTTAAGAAAACTTTTGCAAAAATAAAATTTTTTGCTTGAAATTTTAAACATAAGGTTTTTAGACATGCTTACATATTATACTAAAAGATGAAGCAGTACATTCCATTTTAAAGGGATGTTGCCGTTAGAAAAAAATGAATTTTCACGATTTGAAAAAAAGTTAGATGTGCCTAATTTTTTTTTGGCATAAATTAAACATTCATATTAGTCTTTTTACATAAATTACATTAGGTCTTGAAATTATTTATAGATTTGCAAAAAAAAACGCAAAATTAATAAATTATGAGAAAAATTGGGTTTTTAAACCACTAAAACGCACAACAAATGTGTAAAAATGTTTGTCTCTTTTGAACCGTGTTAAGTGTGTTCCCTATTACACAGAAAGAATTTGAAACCAATTTCAATCAACAAAAACGCGGATTCAATAAATTTTTTTATTGAAATTCCTGCAATTAAGAAAATTGTTATACCTATCATCAAATTGTAGGTGATTAATTGAATATTTTTTCAATCAAACATTTTTTCGATTTTGATCACAAATTTGATAAATTTTTTTTATTTATAGTCAATCAAAATAATGATTGATTTAACGAATGAATTGTAAGCTTAAGACAAAATTATGAAAAATTCATCATTTTTGCTTTCCAATGTGTTGCCAACAATAAAAAAAGTAAAATCCGATTATTTTGTATATTTTTGCATTAATGTATTAAATAAATTAAAGTAACAAAAAATCTGGAATGTTGAGAATTTGTGATTCGACAGTTAAACATTATAACAAAAATTTTAATTAAAACATTGATTGACTTATTTAATTTTAGTTGATCAATTAATTTAACTGAAAATTTTTAGCCAATAATTTTTTGTGTGTATATGACTTTAATAAAAAATTCACCTTTTTGGTGAAAACCTATTTTTCCAGCTCCCTCTATTTAAATTTGACATTACTTATTATACAATACACAAGTGAAAAGTCAAGTTAAATTTAACGCATGATTTAACTGTGTATATTTATTTTCAATTCCGTTTATCCACCTCTAAAGGCATAACAGTGGTTGGTTAGTTGGGATGTTTGAAATCATATTAGTAGATGAATGGAGATGGATGGACGGACGGACGGATGGTTGGTTGAATAGAGTTGGTTTTTGTGTATAAATGGGTGTCGTTATGTACAATGTTTGCTAGAGAGATACTATTTGATAGCAGATTGTTTACATTTGCATTAGCATTTTAAATGGTCCGTCTACCCAACAAAACTTGATTTGAAAGGAATGTAAAATATTTAAAGCCTAAATTTTAGCACTGAAAATAATTTACATACTAAAGTTATTTCATTGTATAGTCCTTTCAAATGATTTACAGGAAAAATATGCGATAACTGTTGATTGGAGTTTCTGTTTAATATTAAAGAATAAAACTAACAAATTGTTGGAATATTTGTCTATTTGTATGCTAGTGCAGGTGAATAAGGGCGTACGAACACATTTTGAAAATCTTGATTTTGACATTTAAAAAAAAAATCAGCGTCATTTTTTTTGGGAAATTTTTTCACATAAGTAAAACTGATTTAAATTAAGGCTGGAAACGACAAAAAAATAAATTTAATAATTTCCTTCGTTTTTCACCTTCCCTGTAAAATACTCTATCCACCTCAACCTTATTCGGGTAAGTTATTCATATATGTATATCTGGTTTACTGGGTTATTGAAAGAAGTAGGTTTTTAATATCATTGCGAAAATGTAAATAAAATGGTTAAATAAACAAACATTGATTCTACATGTTGATTTTTGGAGTGTATGTGTGTGTGTTTTTTTAATATCATGTCACATCAAACCAATTTTAAAAGGAAGTCTGTTTTTGTCACAAAACTTTACTATCCATATGTTCCTTGTCCACTTCCTTCACTTTATTTGTCCACGTAGTTTAACCTTTAGTCGACAGCACTATGATGCTGTCCCTGAAACGTTTTGGAGTGCAAATCAGGTGACTTGTAACGAAATATACAAACGGTTTCGCTTAGATCTTAATGTTCAGAAAATTTATAAAAGAAAAAGTATATAACAGTTAAGAATTTAAATCTTGGATTCTCACCAGTGTTTGATTTATCGCCTTTCGCAATATCGTCTGAAATATCGGTCCAAGGGTTAAGTAGTTATAAGCAAAAACTTTTATATTTTCTGCTCTACAAAGCAAACAAATGAACAGTTAAATTCGACTTGAGGGAATCCACTCCATAATTCTCAAAATATTTTCAATACAAACGAATTTGTTAAAAAACACTTTTAAAGTGATTGAAATTTTGATTGAACAATTTTTTTTTGTAATTTGTCTAAACAAAAAAATTACAAATTTTTTTTGAGTGTAAAATTTTTTTTGAGTTTAATTTTTTTTAGTGTAAAAATATTTTTGAGTGACAATAATACGTTGAAAAATGTTTTTGAGACTAAACAATGTTTTTTAAACTTGTTTAACGATTTTTTCAACACGTGAATTTAAGGTGAAATTAATATGAAATTCACGGTTTTGCTAATAACTTTTGAACCACTGGACCGATTTGGCTAAAATTCAATACCAACCAGACCAGAGGAACGACAAATATATATGCCAAGCTTCAGCAGCCTCAGGATTTTGAAAGTTAGTGTGTTTTTTTATTTCGTAAATTCGCGAAAAACGTTTGCCGAAATTCACTCTTTTGCTTATAACGTTTGAACCACTGGACTGATTTCGCTGGATTGCAATACCAACCTGACCAGGTAAATGCCCAACATATATGCCAAACTTCAGTTGCCTCCGTAAAGTCTTTCAAAAGTTAGCGTGTTTTCAACAGACAGACGGACGGACGGACATCGCTAGATCGTCTTAAAGTCGATCGAGGATAATGAATATATATACCTTATAGGGTCCTAGACCAATATTTCGAGGTGTTACAAACGGAATGACAAACTTATATACTCTCTATCACTAGAGTGGAGAGTATAAAAATGTAAAATTGGTCAAACTGATTTCGAGGTATTGCAATTTTAAATTTGAAAAAAATGATGTGGTTTTCCCACGTTTAAGAAACTTTAAAAAAATGTCTGCGATGTTTGTACTCTTGCCGAAACAGTTTTTGAAGCAAATAAATTTCATGCTAATTTACTCCAAAATATGCAAAAATATGCACTTAAAAGTTGGAAATATGCACAAAATATGTATTTAAAACCAAAATATGCAAAAATATGCATTTTCACTAAAATATGCAAAAAAAAGCAATAACAAAGCGATGCCATTTTAACACAAATTTCTTGATTCGGAAAGATAATTGGTCGATATCGTTTTTAGACTATCGACAAAAAACATGCATTTGCAGGAAATCACATTCCTAGACATTTCATTAAATTGATTGTTTGATATTTGCTTTATATGAAGGGCTCACTGCAAGAACTTGATAAGCAACATTTAATTTCTTCGTGTTTCTCACCTTCTGCTGATGTTCCATTGACAGATTTTTGGCAGAAGTCTTGCTTTAATCCTTCGTACAAGTATATTGAGAATAAATGTTACGGCCCGTAAACATTAATGAAAAAAATTAAAAAAATCTTGTGTTTTTTCACGGTGCTTAATATATATTCCGGAGGGCCCATACAAAAAACCAAAAAAAAAAAAAAACAGTGCCATATGTGAACCAGCCTAATATGTGTACATTTATACATACATAAACCTGAAGGAAATATAAACATTTATATAAATATCAAATTCCTTAAGGGGCATTACATTAAATGTACCCCTAAAATACTTTCTGTTTTTATACCTTCTGCTTAGTGGTAGAGAGTATATATAGGTTTGTCATTCCGTTTGTAACTCATCGAAATATCGTTCTGGGACCCTATAAAGTATTTTGCCGCTGCACCAAAAAATTGATTTTTTTTGAATAGACCCAAAGTACAACCAAATTTGGTACTTTCGCGGTACTATTTAATATTTTATGTTGACCAAACAAGGTGCTTCTTCGAAAAAAATTGAAAAACACATGATTCCATTTTTAGGCGCAGCGACGATATATTTTATTGATCAGTGATTGATTCTAAGACAGTTTAGTGATGTCCGTCTGTCTGTCTGTCTGTGGAAAGGGCGATCACGGCCAAAATATTACACGGATATTACTAAAACTTAATATATTTACTTGTTGTTGCCCCAAGAAGTGTAGTATTGCATTTCAGTGATATCGGTTTAGCGGTTCAAAAGTTATGAACGAAAATGTAAGGACACACTTGGTACATTCAACATAACCTAAAAATATAAAATGCTTTACTTTGGCTGCTGGCTGACGCAGGTGAACAGAACTGAACACTGAATGGTATTTAAACAAGTACGATTTTATTTTTTGTTTTTTTCAAAAAGAGTTTTTTTTTCAAAAAAATTGCGGATTTTTTTTTTCACCAGTTTTTTTTCGCGGAAATTTTTTTTACAATTTTTTTTCTTAAAAGTAATTTATTTTTTTAAATAGAGTTTCTAAAAATTATATTTTTTACTTGGTGGAGGGTATTAATACATTCGGCAAGACCGAATTCAACTTTTTTACTTGTTTTTTTTTTTTGTTGCGTGTCAGTTTTTCTAAAGGAAATGACAACAAAAAATAGAGGAATGAAGGAAGAAAAACTATTTGATTGATTGATATCTTTTAAGATAAAAATCGTTAAAAGTATTGTTCGTTCGATTAAACTGTTTCTTGATTGTTGTTATTGTTATAACTTTTATTTAATGGTATGGGTAATGAACTTATTGAACGTGTGTGTTAGCTTTTAACAGAGATCATGTGTGTATTAGTTATACATACAATACAATAAGAATTTAGTTGTTGTTTTTGTTAATATAGTATATGTATATCTATCGATTCTTAATTTAAGATTGTCTGTGTGATTGTTAAATTTAAATACAATTCACACAATTTCTGTTAGAAAATGTGTTAGACAGTATATTTATATTGTAATTTCTGTATGAAATATCTTTAGATTCTGGTAAATTCTATAACAACTTTGATGACATACATCTTTATCACTGAATGCTTCTTTAAAATTGATTTTTAAACAACATATTAAAAATTCTATGACAACATTTGCGTATTTCATAATTTGCAACACTGAATCAACAATACTCTCAACAAGTTCTTCAATATTTTCATAATTTTTTTAAATATGCCCAGCAAAAACATGGTAATGAGTTGTGAAAAGTAATCATTACCAAGTACATTATTTATAATGAGTACCCATTACCATTAACATTATTTTAAGCCCAAAAGTAACTACTTCTCAGTAATATGATATAAAAGCACCTCTAAGTAATAATATCTTCTTGCACTTGCAGTTTTTAATCTAAAGTACTTAAAAACTTAATAAAAATTACGCAATTTTTAAGTTTTAGTAAAAACAAGTTACATTTCAAAAATTTTAATTAACTAATTATTTTACTTATTATTGGTAATGGGTTTTTACTCCTTATTTGTAATCCGAGGCAGTAACTACTTATTTATCTCCATACTCTTCACTATTTATTTTTGTCTCACGCCCTTGTTAAAATAATTAGTGTTTCATTCAATAAGTAACTACTTATTAACATCTGTTTCGGATTACAAAACCCATTACTAGTAATGCCAATTTTTGCTGGGTGCTAATGTTTTTAGTCTGGTGTCTTATTTAAAAAGTGATGCATGATTTGATAACTTTGCCTATAAGCCTTCGATTAAAAAAAGAAAATAAGAATTACAATTTTCATTTTCTTAAAACCAAAAAAGTTTGTAATTGGGATAATAAAACTGTGATATAAAAAGAAAACAGGTAAGAAAATTATAGTCATTTAAGACCGACCACACGTGGACCGATTTGATTTATCTTTTGTTGATCTTTAATAAGTGTTAAAACCACACAATAACCAAATTTGAGTAGAATTGTCTTATTTGTGTTGCCAGCAGATTTAGCGAATATCGGGCAAAATTTTTATATGCACCGAAAAAAAATCCATGCGTAAAATACACGAATCCTTTCGTACAATGTACGAAAACATTCGTGATTTCGCACAACGAAAGACATTCGTAAAATACACGAAATGTTTCGTACATTGTACGAAAAACATTTTTATTTTTAATATTTTACGAAAATATTTTATGTATAATACGAAAATAATTAGTAAATTTAATGCAGAATTTCGTAAAATACACGAAATTTATTTGTATTTAAAATCAATAATTTCGTAAAAAGCAAAAATTAATTTGGATACATACGAAAATATTTCGTGGCCTTAATGAAATTTGTTTGTATTTTTACTTGAAAATTTCGTAGAATGCACGAAAATAGGAAAGTTTCGTACAAAATGATACAAATTATGAAGTGAATTTTTTTAATAAAAAAGAAATACTCTTTTTTATAATTCAACTAAATGAACGGGCTTCATCTAAACGAGCCCTCTTTTTAGACTCTAAAATAAGTTTAATAAAACCAAAAATGATGTCTTTGTCGGCAAATTTTCAAACAAAATACTTTGTGGAGTGTTTAGATTTGTGGAGTGTTTTTGGAAGGCTCTTTTTAGCTCCAAAAAAATGTGATTTTTGACAAATATTTTTTGATAATAAAAATATTGTTTCATATTTGAATCAATTTGGACTCAGAAAAAAAGTGCACCAAAAAAACAAATTTTTCTATGAGATTTAAGCAAGTCTTATTTTGGAACGCTCTAAGATTTGCTTTGATTTTTAATTTCTTTGTTTTATAAAAAATTTTAATAAAATTTTTTATTCGTTCTTTACTTTTGATAAAATATCGAAGTCTTTATTTTTGTTAGCTGTTGCTTTTTTAAATATCAGCCTTAACAATTGGTGACCCCGACGTGTCACCAATTGTTAGGGTGTTAAGGCTGATATTTAAAAATGTGTTTGGACACTTTTTTAAATATCAGCCTTAACAGCTTCAATCATAACATATTTATCAAATTTTAAATGATGGTAAATAGGCCAACCAAAAAACAGCAAATGCTTATTTGTTACTTCAAAGAATAAATAAATTTCCATTTATATTTCAGAAATTTCTATTTATATATCAGAAATTTCCAATTGTAGTATACATATGTATAAGAAATTTGAATTTGTATTACCAAAAATTTCTAAATGCCTTTTAGAAAATTCCTTTTGTATTTTAAAATTTTCTATTTGGATTTTAAAATTTAAGAAAATTTTATTTTAATTTTAAAAAGAAATGCATGTATATTAGACCACCCAAATTTGCAAAAGTATTTTTTTGTTCGCTCCACCAGCAGTTTCTGATAGATTGGCCATAAAAAATAATATCTGTGCAAGAACTGGATCTCTCGGTTGCATACAGGCCAGTCGATTTGACCTTTTGACCCTAAAAGTGACCTAAAAACACTACAAAGCTTTAAAGTGCCATAACTCTTAAAATATGCGTTTTTCCAAAAAATGCTATATAAGTTTTATTTTGCAAAATAAGAAAGCAAACATTTCCTTCATACAAATTTTTAGTCTAATTCTAAGACATCGTGGTGTTTTTGGCGGTTAGAGTAAAAATTTATGTGAAGACTTAATTTAAAACGACCCTCGTTAAAATTTGGACGGAGACTTAAATAGTCGGTGTCCATTTGTTTGTAGAGTAAGATATGTAGTTTTCATAAACCAATTACATTTGGAATTTATATGGGTAATTTCATTACAGAAGAGCCCAAAGCTGACTTTGAAGTTTCGATTTTCCAAAGGCTGTATACAAATTTGTGAAATTAGTTTGTTTTAAAGGACCCCTGTTAAAATTTTAATTGAGACAATTGGTTTCCATGATTTTGAAGAGTTAGGTGTGTACTTTTTGGAAAATATTTGGGGAATTCCAGGCCAAATCACCCTTTTTTAGACCCGACCCCCTTCGATTAATTTTTAAGATATGTTTTAGTTTGTATTAAATGCAACTTGCACTCAAATTTTCAGGTTTTTATACCTAGTTGGTGTTGAGTAATCAATTTTTTAAAATGGTGTTTTTTTTCAAAAAAATTCAAAAATGGAAATTTTCAATTAATTTTGACCAGTAAAAAATATAGATATCTTACACTCAAAAAAAAAAAACTGTAATGTTAGCAAAAAAAGCTTGTAAACCTACAAGAAAATTTGCTGATTTTGAATCCACAATTTTTTTGCTAAAGTTAGCAAAAATTTTTTGCCAATAATTAGTTAACTAAATATTTTTTTTTTTTTGAACTCAGTTTATACACATCTGAGGACCCCATTGGGTTCGGACCCGATAGGTCCAGACCCCGATGGGCCTAGACCTAGTTGGGTTCCTTAAAAATCGTCATAGTTTTTGATCCAAAATTTGTGTCCGTTTCGCTCTACCTTGCTTAGTTTTTGAGATACGCGATTATAGGGGACCACTGGGGTCTTGAGAATTAAAAAATTCGATAACTTCAAAAATATTACTCGGAGAGCTTTTGTCTTGTTCTACGTGTTGAGAGCTACAAAAATGGTTTTGGACTTTTTGTTGTGTCGGCAATATTTACCGAGATATGAGCATTTTAAAATTTTCGGGAATGCTAACTTTTTTGGATCCAAAGTTAGGGCCCGTTAGGGTCCACACATGTGAAGAGGACCGGCGATACTATGGAGATTCTAAGAACTAAAAATGGCCTCCATTTTGCTCTATCTGGCTTAGTTTCCGAGATAGCGCCATTTTAAGTTTTCTGAAAATAAAAAAAAATTTTACCATTTATTTTGCTAATATTAGCAAAAAATCTTGTAAAAATGTTGTCAACTCAATTTCAAATCTTAGCAAAAGAAATTAGTTCAAAGTTTGTTTAAAATTGCTAATGTGATAAATGAAGTTTACAAGAATTTTTTGCTAGCATGCTAATCTCAACTAAAAATTTGTTAAAAGTTAGCTAACTAGCATTAGCAAAAAAAAATTAGTAAATCTACTAACGTATTTTTTTGAGTGTAGGCTGGATAACTCAATGCTCCGTTATAAAATAACTCTCCGTCAAATTTAACTTTTTCATACAAATTTTGACATAAGGCTCCGTTAAATCGGCAGTTAGCAGCTAACTTTTAATTGAGTAATCCGCCCTTAAAATAAATAAATGTAGTTTTTGAAAAAAAATATGAAAAAATTATTCGAAGTAATTATCGCTTATTTTTTAACGTTTAAAAATTAAATTGAATTTTTGAAAAAGTCCTAAACCTTAGATTTTTTTTTTTAAGTCTAAAAATTCTACTCTAAATTACACAATTTTTAAGTCATAATTCGAGATATGAGCACAATTCGTTCTATTTTTTTTAAATTTTGAAAATTGCATTTTTTTTTTAGACTCTGGTTTATTTTATATGGTGCCCTAAAATAATTAAATTGGTAGATACTGACCCTAACTTACCATAGATTCATTCATTTGTGGGTTAAAATATGTCTCATAAAAATTGAGGTTGATCGGACCTGGGAAATGCGTGCCGCAGCGGCCTTGAATTTTAAAAAACGGATTACAAGAAAAAATATGATTTTTCCTGTTTTCTCAATTTTTTGGTATTTTAAGTTGAATTTGAGTTCAGTTGGTTACAGAATTTTGATTTGGAGTAAAATGCCTCTCTAATAAGGTACTAAAAACTAAAATCCGTTGAAAATCAGCCAAGTTATTAAAACTTCCCCAGGCATCTAATATGTGGCAGACCACTTGAATAAGGAATGCAATCCAATTCATGAAATTCATTGAAATTTTCTACTGTAATGACATTTTTTTATTCTTCAAGTTCAAATTTAATTAGGTGAAAGGTATTTTTCATATTGTATTTTGCTAACCTGTTTTAAATTAATTCTAAAAATGCCTGTAAATTTCAACACTCGTTTGAAATCTCCATTTTTAACTCTTCAAAATCATGGAAACCGATTGAATCCAATAAAATTTTAACGAGGGTCGTTTAAAATAAAGTATTTTCACAAATTTGTATACAGCATTTGGAAAATCGAAACTTCAAAGTCAGCTTTGGGGTCTTCTGTAATGAAATTACCCATATAAATTCATAATGTAATTGGTTTATGAAAACTACATATCTTACTCTACAAAATAATGGACACCGACTATTTAAGTCTCCGTCTAAATTTTAACGAGGGTCATTTTAAATTAAGTCTTCACATAAATTTTTACTTTAACCGCCAAAAACACCACGATGTGTTAGACTTATTGTTAGGCTAAAAACTTGTATGAAGGAAATGTTTGCTTTCTTATTCTGCAAAATAAAACTTATATAGCATTTCTTGGAAAAACGCACATTTTAAGAGTTATGACACTTAAAAGCTTTGTAGTGCTTTTAGGTTACTTTTAGGGTCAAAAGTTCAAATCGACTGGCCTGTATGCAACCGAGAGATCCAGTTCTTGCACAGATATTATTTTTTATGGCCAATCTATCAGAAACTGCCGGTGGAGCGAACAAAAAAATACTTTTGCAAATCCCATACATTTTTTGGGTGGTCTAATGTATATTTAAGAAATTTCCAATTCGCTACCTCAAAATACGAATGTCGTATGTAGCAAAACCTAACTTTTCAGGAGACGGTTTTTAATGTTTAACATCAAATATCTTCAAAATGGTTACATGAATTTCCTCCAGTTTTGGATTGAATATAGTTTGAGTATTAAATTTTCATGTTCCTAAGTAAAATTTACTGTAATTACAATTACAAAGACGTTATTAGCGTTTTTGCTTCAGAATACATTTGTCGTATGTTACATTTTTTAACAAAACAGTTATTTTCTTTAAATATACGACAAAAAGCCAACTGGAAATATAAAATTTAATAAAGGAAAATTACAAAATACGCCTTAAGAAAACCATTAAAAAACACAAACTAATTAAGTAAGAGAAATTATTACAACAAAAAACTTTTAGTTTAATAATTTAATTACAAAAACTCCAAAATTATCGGCCATATCGGGGATTTAGTGGTTCAAAAGAGGTTTAAAAAGGTGAAAAAATCATTATTTGATTATTTAAGCCATTTTTTCTTAAGAAACTATATGATGTTTTGATATACATGAATAAAGGAGTTTTTAATACCTATGCAACGGCGGTAAACCCTTGTAAAAATTCGGCTTATTGTTAGTTTAATATTTTTTTTTCACGAAAATGTGTAAATTTAAGGAGTTATTATTTGAAGACAAGACCTACAATATCCATATAAGTATGAAATAATCTTAACTAAATTTAAGTCAGCACATATTTTTTTCTCTACACCATTTCCAATTATATTTCAGATATTATCAATTAAAGGGCTTACTGCAAGAACTTGATAAGCAACATTTTATTTTTTCGTGTTTTTCGATTTGATACAATATTTTAAAAGTTTTACGGCAAAAACCACCATAAAATGAAATGTTTGCTTATCGAGTTTTTACAATAAGCCCTTCAATTGTATTTCAGAAACTGCCAATTGTATTTCAGAAGTCATCAATTGTATTTCAGAATTTATCAATTGTATTTCAGAAATTATCAATTGTTTTTCAGATTCAGATTGTTTTAATTGTACTTCAGAACTTATCAAATGTATTGCAGAACTTATTAAATGTATTTCAGAAATTACCGCAACGAAATTTTTAAATTTTTTTCAGGCGAATCCTTTCATAAATTTTGGAGTACTTCCCTTGTTAGTATAAAAATGTATGACATACAACAATTGTATTTTCAATTGAAAATAATAACTTTGCATACAAAAAATGTCGTATGTCCATTATATGTGCACATACGACAAAATTCTTACTCAATACGATACAATTTTGTAACATACGACAAAATGCATTCTGAATATTTCAGAAACTACAAGGTTTATTGTTGAAAATTGTTGCAACTCTACTACAATTCAAATGCGTACACAACACTGTTTTAATTCTATGTTTTTAAATTGTCAAACTTAAAACGTTTAATATTGCAGTTTTGTTGTTCATTCCTTTTTATACTTTCATTTGAACCAGAACCTTCTGTTCTTTTTACATATATATTTTAAATAAAATTGTATTGAATTTAATCGCACAGCGTTTTACTTTTATTGGAGGAAATAATTCTGGGATTTACGCATATTTCCATTGCACTTTGCAACAAATCTGCTAACAAAGGTTATGGGCCCAGATCACCTAGTATCCAGTATATAAAAGTTTTAATTAAATTGAAAAAAAAAAATCAATTGGAAAAAGTGCGGTTATATTTGATTGGTGTCGATTTTGGTTTTCTGTTTTAGCCGGTGTTAAAAAACAAGAAAATGGCGGGTACTGTCGCGAGTATTGAAAAATTAAATGGCGAAAATTATGCAACATGGTGCATACAGATGAAGAGCTTGCTTATAACGTTGGATCTGTATTATACCATTTTGGGAAAACGTCCTGAAGATGAGGCGCTGAAGTGGTCAACAGATGACAGCAAGGCTCTGGCAACAATAACCTTAAGTGTAAGAACAACTGAGTTGATTCACATTAAGAATTGTGCTTCGGCAAAAAGTGCCTGGGATGTGTTAAGTTCACTTTACAAGGCAGACACCGCATCTAGAAAGGTAAACTTGTTTAAAAAATTGGTACGTTTTAAATTGAATTCAAGTGAAAAATTTTCTCCACAAATTAATGAATTTTGTTGTACGGTGGATGATTTGAAAGAAATCGGAATCACTTTAAATGATGATTTGTTGTCCATTTTGCTGTTATGCAGTCTTCCTGAAGAATTGGAATCGTTTGTTGTTGCTATAGAAAGCAGGGATACTTTGCCAAAGTATGAAAAATTGGTTTCAAAAATATTAGAAGAAGAAATGAGACAAGGTAACAAAAGTAATGTACAAAATGAAAATGTTTTTGCGGCGAATTCAAGAAATGAATACAAAAGAAATAAAAAGCTTTTTAATAACAGCAACAGTAACAGAAGTGTTAATAATGTTAAACAAGTGCAGCCAAAATATAACAACCAAGAAAAGAAAAATGCAAATGTTAACGCATACAACAGTAACATTAAATGTTATCGCTGTGGTAAAAAGGGCCACATAAAATCTCAATGCAAAGAAAGTGAAAAAAGAGATAATGATTTTGCTTGTTCTCTTAATGAAGGTAAACTTAATTTGAAAGAGTTATGGATAGTGGACAGCGGTGCGACGTCACATATGTGCAGAACAAAAGAATATTTTAAGACGTTGACAGAATCAAAACAAAAAATTGTTTTAGCATCTGGTGAGAGTATTTATGCAGAAGGAATCGGTGAAATAAAAATAAAAACAACTTTTTGTACTCTAACTTTAAATAAAGTATGGTATGTACCACAACTACATTCAAATTTTTTGTCAATAAATAAAATAGTTAAAGCTGGTCATGTTGTTCAATTCGCTGAGAATAAAGCTGTTATGAAAAGTAAACAAAACGAAAAAATATTAACAGCTGATCTTGTAAATGATATTTTTATTGCAAATTTGGAAAAAATAGAAAGTTGTGAAATAATTAGTGCAGCTATTGATGAAAATGTAGTTCGAAAATGGCATCAAAGATTCGGTCATCTAAACATAAACGATTTAAATAAATTAACGACCAAGAATATGGTAAAAGGTTTAGATGTGAAATTGCCAAAGACTATTGAGTGTGTTACGTGTGCTGTAAATAAAATTTCTGCTACACCTTACAAAAATTATGCGAATGTGCAAACAAAAAATATTTTGGAATTGGTGCATACGGATTTATGCGGACCAATTGGTGTGAAATCTGTTGGTGGATCGTCATATTTTATTACATTTATTGACGATTATTCTCGTTTTATTTCCACATATTTTTTGAAAAATAAAAGTGATGCTTTTGATGCGTTTAAAAATTTTGCTGGGCTCGCGGAGAAGCAGACAGGCCGCCAAA
This sequence comes from Pegoplata infirma, assembly GCA_963921195.1. NCBI lineage: Eukaryota > Metazoa > Arthropoda > Insecta > Diptera > Anthomyiidae > Pegoplata > Pegoplata infirma. The sequence continues at coordinate 184,155,177 of OY992540.1, forward strand.
TAAAAATCGTTCGCAGCGATAATGGTAAAGAATTTATTAATTCTAAATTTAAACAATATTTTGCTGAAAAAGGTATTGTTCATCAAACAACAGTTGGCTATTCGCCACAACAGAATGGTGTGTCGGAGAGGGCGAATAGAACCCTTGTTGAAATGGCGAGGTGTTTGTTAGAATCGTCTGGATTACCACAAAGTTTATGGGGTGAGGCCATAAATACAGCAACGTACTTGAGAAATCGAGCTCCAACAAAAGTGCTTGATGATGTTACTCCTTATGAAAGGTGGTGTGGTAGACAACCGTCTGTATCGCATTTAAAAACATTTGGTTGTGATGCTGTAGTACTAAAGAAGGGTCCGAAGCCGAAAGGTGGTAAGTTTTTGCCTAAAGGTACAAAAATGAAATTTGTTGGTTATCAACTTTACACAAAGGGATATCGTTTGTACAATCCCAGTACAAGACAAATTTTAACCGCTCGTGATGTTACCTTTTTTGAACAATCTTTTGAAAAATTTGCTTGTGATGATGATGATGACGATGAAAATGAAATCTTTTATGCTCAACTTTTCAATGATGATGCAGATGATGACAGTGAAGCTGAAAATGAAAAACAAGAAGAAGAGGTGAGTGCTGATACCAGTGAAACTGAAAGAGAAGATTCTCCTGTTGGTGAAAAGAAAAGAAAACGTGGCAGACCCAAATTAGTTAGATCTGGTGGTAAAGGCAGACCCAGAAAAATTTATTGTACTGAAGATGGACCCGAAATGATAAATTCAATTATTGAAAATCCCAATACCGTGGCCGAGGCTTTAAAATCTGATAATTCTGAGAAGTGGAAAGAGGCAATGCAAATTGAATATAATTCTTTAATAAAAAATAAAACATGGCAGTTGGTGGAAAAGCCTAGCGGTAAAAACATAATTGGTTGTAAGTGGGTTTTTGCGTTAAAACGAAATCCTGATGGTTCCATTGAAAAATTTAAAGCGAGGCTGGTGGCGCATGGTTGTTCGCAGAAACACAACGTGGATTACCAAGAAACTTTTGCCCCGGTGGTGCGGCATTCAACAATAAGATTGTTGCTAGCTTTATCAGCCAAACATAAATTGTTGGTAAACCATATTGATATAGTGGCAGCTTATTTAAATGGTAATTTAGAAGACGATGTTTACATGGTGCAACCTAAAATGTTTGAAGACAAAAATTATCCAAATAAAGTCTGTAAATTAAACAAGGCTTTATACGGTTTAAAACAAGCCGGACGTGAGTGGAACAAAAAGGTGAACGATATTTTGTTGGAAATGGGTTTTATGAGGTGCAAATCTGATACTTGTGTCTACATGAAACGAAATGGTAGCGAAGTTTGTCTTATTGCCATATATGTCGATGACATGTTACTAGCGTGTTCCAGTGATATGGAAATGAAAAATATTATTTCAACTTTAAACAAATATGTTGAAGCCGTTGATCGTGGTCCAATTTCATTCTATCTGGGAATGGAAATTCATCGTGATGGTTTAAGAGGCGATATTACTATACATCAAAAGAAGTATACCGAAGAAATACTCGAACGTTGGGGTATGACTGACTGTAAGCCGGCGGCAACTCCATGGTCAAGTGGTACCGTTTTGAAGAAATGTGAAGATCAACACTCACAGCAAAATACGGTTGTCTCAACCGTACAAGGTTCCAACCTCAGATTGAGGTTGCGGCAACCGGTAAATACACGGTTGTAGCAACCGACAATTTACAGTTGTGGCAACCGGCAAATTCCGGTTGCAGCAACCTCAAATAACGACATTTGCCGGTTGTAGCAACCGTATTGCCGGTTGCTCCAACCAGAGCTGTGTTTAATATATTTTCGATATTATGCCAAAATACAAAATAAAATTCCAAAAATAAAACACATTTTTAATTTTTTTTTTGCTTTTTTTTATTGTTTAAAAAAAAATATAGTTATATTAATGACTTATACTTAAAATACTAAACCAAATGTTACATTTTTAGGCGGTTTTAATTCGTTTGCAAAACATCCGATATAAAGAATTCTCCTTCTCAGAATCTGAGACTTTTTCTAAAGTAAAAGTATTTCAGAATCTGGTCTGTTTTCTATGAGAAAAATAACTCTGAATCTAAGAGTTTTTCTATCGGAAATATCTAAATCTTGTTCTGTGATAAAAATGTGCCAGAAAAGTCATAGATTCTGAGACAGTTTTTCTATAGAAAAGTCGCAGATTCTGAGACAGTTTTTCTACAGAAAAAGTTTCAGATTCTGAGACAGTTTTTCAGTAGAAAAAGTCTCAGATTCTGAGTTTTTCTATAGAAAAAATCTCAGATTCTGAGTTTTTCTATAGAAAAAGTCTCAGATTCTGAGTTTTTCTATAGAAAAAGTCTCAGATTCTGAGTTTTTCTATAGAAAAAGTCTCAGATTCTGAGTTTTTCTATAGAAAAAGTCTCAGATTCTGAGACAGTTTTTCTATAGAAAAAGTCTCAGATTCTGAGACAGTTTTTCTATAGAAAAAGTCTCAGATTCTGAGACAGTTTTTCTATAGAAAAAGTCTCAGATTCTGAGACAGTTTTTCTATAGAAAAAGTCTCAGATTCTGAGACAGTTTTTCTATAGAAAAAGTCTCAGATTCTGAGACAGTTTTTCTATAGAAAAAGTCTCAGATTCTGAGACAGTTTTTCTATAGAAAAAGTCTTAGATTCTGAGACAGTTTTTCTATAGAAAAAGTCTCAGATTCTGAGACAGTTTTTCTATAGAAAAAGTCTCAGATTCTGAGACAGTTTTTCTATAGAAAAAGTCTCAGATTCTGAGACAGTTTTTCTATAGAAAAAGTCTCAGATTCTGAGACAGTTTTTCTATAGAAAAAGTCTCAGATTCTGAGACAGTTTTTCTATAGAAAAAGTCTCAGATTCTGAGACAGTTTTTCCATAGAAAAAGTCTCAGATTCTGAGACAGTTTTTCTATAGAAAAAGTCTCAGATTCTGAGACAGTTTTTCTATAGAAAAAGTCTCAGATTCTGAGACAGTTTTTCTATAGAAAAAGTCTCAGATTCTGAGACAGTTTTTCTATAGAAAAAGTCTCAGATTCTGAGACAGTTTTTCTATAGAAAAAGTCTCAGATTCTGAGACAGTTTTTCTATAGAAAAAGTCTCAGATTCTGAGACAGTTTTTCTATAGAAAAAGTCTCAGATTCTGAGACAGTTTTTCTATAGAAAAAGTCTCAGATTCTGAGACAGTTTTTCTATAGAAAAAGTCTCAGATTCTGAGACAGTTTTTCTATAGAAAAAGTCTCAGATTCTGAGACAGTTTTTCTATAGAAAAAGTCTCAGATTCTGAGACAGTTTTTCTATAGAAAAAGTCTCAGATTCTGAGACAGTTTTTCTATAGAAAAAGTCTCAGATTCTGAGACAGTTTTTCTATAGAAAAAGTCTCAGATTCTGAGACAGTTTTTCTATAGAAAAAGTCTCAGATTCTGAGACAGTTATTCTATAGAAAAAGTCTCAGATTCTGAGACAGTTTTTCTATAGAAAAAGTCTCAGATTCTGAGGCAGTTTTTCTATAGAAAAAGTCTCAGATTCTGAGACAGTTTTTCTATAGAAAAAGTCTCAGATTCTAAGGCAGTTTTTCTATAGAAAAAGTGTCAGATTCTGAGACAGTTTTTCTATAGAAAAAGTATCAGATTCTGAGACAGTTTTTCTATAGAAAAAGTCTCAGATTCTGAGACAGTTTTTCTATTGAAAAAGTATCAGATTCTGAGACAGTTTTTCTATAGAAAAAGTCTCAGATTCTGAGACAGTTTTTCTATTGAAAAAGTATCAGATTCTGAGACAGTTTTTCTATAGAAAAAGTCTCAGATTCTGAGACAGTTTTTCTAAAGAAAAAGTCGCAGATTCTGGGTCAGTTTTTCTATAGATTTCATGGAATTTTCAAAAACTACCTTTCCTGATCTTTTAATGTCACCATATTCTGCAGAGCTTAAACTTGAGGACTTCCTTCGCATGGGGTTAATTCGAGATGCGTGTTCTGAGTGGCGCTGGTTTACCAAAAAAATAAACATAGAGTTGTTATTTTCGATCTAACATGAGTTCCTTACATACATATCTTCTCGTAATGAGGAAAAAATTGCTGCTTCAGAGAGTATTTTCTGGTATCCGTAATGTGGAAATCCTGTTTGCCGAAATGGAAATCGTGTTTGCCGAAACATATTCCAATGTATCTATAAATTTAAAGAAAAAACTGCCGTGAAAATTTTTCAGAATCTAAGAATATGATTCAGAAGCATTTTTGCTACACTAAAATTCTAAAGTTTTGAGATATTTTTCCTATAGAAAAAGTTTTAGATCCTGAGATTTTTTTCTGTAGAAAAAGTCTCAGATGGTGAGACATTTTTCCTTAAAAAAAGATCTCAGGTTCTAAGACATATTTTATACAGAAAAAGTGTCAGATTCTGAGACATTTTTTTAATGGAAACAGTCTCAGATTCTGAGACATTTTTTCTATAGAAGAATTTCTTAAAATCCGAAGGTTTTTAAATATATTTAATATAAAACTTACTTGAATTTATGCTGAATTCGCGTTATTTGATGTGCTGACATCCAAACGATTTTTATTTTTTCCGTAATTATTTCTTATCGTAATTTTTTATTTTTGTTAATTTTATTTTTTTTTTATTAAATATTATTTTTGGTTGTCAGTCAGGCACAAATTGAATTCAAAAAATTATTGCAACCTCAATTTGCGGTTGCTACAACCGGGGTTGGAAGTTGTAGCAACTTTTTTTTGAGTTTGTGGCAACTACCGACAAATGCCGTTATTTACGGTTGCTACAACCGGGGTTTGCAGTTGTGGTAACTTTTTTTTTAATTTTGTGGCAACTGGCACAAAAATATTTTAAAAAAGTTATAACAACCTCAATTTACGGTTGCTGCAACCGCGTACGGTTGGGACAACCGCAAGCCGGTTACGACAACCGTATTGCGGTTGTGGCAACCTCATTCCAACCGATTTTTCATGTGAGTGAATGCGCGGACTTAGAAACTAAAAACTATCAAAGCTTAATTGGTGCTTTGATGTACCTGGTCGTGATCACTAGGCCTGATTTGATTCATGTGGTGTCGAGATTGTCTCAATTTAATTCTCACCCACATAAAGAACATTTTCAAGCTGCAAAATACGTGCTAAGATATTTGAAGAAAAATCCTATAGGTAAAATTACTTTTTCTACTAATTATGAAAATTTTGAATGTTTCACAGACTCAGATTGGGGTTGCGACTCCATTGATCGAAAATCGTATTCCGGTCATGTGCTGTTTATGGCAGGTGGTCCTATTGCATGGGAGTCCCGTAAACAACCTGTGGTGGCTTTAAGTACAATGGAGGCCGAATATATTGCTTTATGCCAAGGCACAAAAGAAGTCGTTTTTCATCGTGGTCTTTTAAATGAGATGGGCTTTGATGAATATATCGTGAATCCTACTCCTATTTTATGTGATAATCAGGGTGCTGCATTTATGGTAAAAAATCCAACCGTTCAGAAGAAGAGTAAACACATCGACATACGTTATCACTACATCCGAGAAAAATATGAAGAGAAGGCTATCGATATACACTACGTTACATCTGATGAGAATGCGGCAGATATACTTACAAAATGTCTAACTAAACAAAAACATATTTATGGTTGTAATCTTTTAAAAATTGAAATGTAATTTTTTGAATTTTTTGCTTTTTATTTGAATTTTAAAATGCATTTGACTTGAGGGGGAGATTGTTGAAAATTGTTGCAACTCTACTACAATTCAAATGCGTACACAACACTGTTTTAATTCTATGTTTTTAAATTGTCAAACTTAAAACGTTTAATATTGCAGTTTTGTTGTTCATTCCTTTTTATACTTTCATTTGAACCAGAACCTTCTGTTCTTTTTACATATATATTTTAAATAAAATTGTATTGAATTTAATCGCACAGCGTTTTACTTTTATTGGAGGAAATAATTCTGGGATTTACGCATATTTCCATTGCACTTTGCAACAAATCTGCTAACATTTATGAAGGAACTGATAACACCATAAGAAAGAGCGTGAGAAATTTATTATGAATATATCATAATCTCAAAACCGAAAAAAATGACATACGACATTCGTATTTTGAGGTAGCAAATTTTATTTTAAAGATTATCATTTGTATTTAAAAATTTTCAAAGTTCCTTACAGAAAATTCATTTATATTTAAATTATTTATAAAACTTTGAAATACAAATGGAAATTTCTTAAATACAGTTGGAAATTTCTGAAACGTAAATAGATATTTTTGAAATATAAATGGAAATTTATTTATTCTTTGAAGTAACAAATAAGAATTTGCTGTTTTTTGGTTGGGCTTTTTATCATCATTTAAAATTTGATAAAGATGTTATGATTGAAGCACTCTTTGCAGCGCCGATTGATGCGCAAAAATGATGCAGCCAAATCATGTATCTTTGTCCAAAACCATAGAAGTATTCAGGAGGGTCCCAGGTGGCCCGGGCCCCCTTTTGGAATGAAAAATTTTAAAAAATTAATTCACTTCAGCACATAATGCAAATATTTTGGTTTTTGAAGAAAATTTTCAAAATTTTTTATAAAAACTCTTGATTTTATTAAATTTTCGTTTATTAAAAGTCATTTATATCGAAATACCTATGAATCGAAAACATATTATATTGGTTTTAATTAATTAAAATTATGCAGTTGAGTAAATCCATATCAACATAGCAAAAAAAATTGAATTTTTGACGTCAATCGACCCAAATTTCGTGAAATTCGGTATGTATGTAGGGACTTACTCGACTAATACTCAAACAAAGTTTAAGACTTTTAACTTCCGTAGTTTTGGAAATATGACGTTTCAAAAGTCAAGAAAATCTTTTAAAGGGTAAATTATAAATATTTATATCTTGAACAGTATTTGAGCTATATCACTCCCAGATAGTTTTTCTTAAAGGCAAAACCATCACTTTTAATATATCATTTCGCGAAAATTTTTATTTTGTGATCTTTTTTGTATTTCTGCACAATTCGCGATTCGCGAAAATATATCAAAAAAAGCGACATTTTTAAAAATCTGAAAAAGATATATGTTAATGGTTTGAGTCTTAGCTACAAGGTCTAAAAATTTCGCGATGGTGAACGTATTAATTCCAGAGATATTAATGAAAATGTGTTGCCAAGTAGGACATTTTTTACAAATTTCATGAATATTTAATTATTATTTTTGAATATTTTTGCAAATACATAAAATAAAACGGTGAAAAAAGTAAAGTTGATGGTAATGTACGAGTACTACACATGAATACAATGTAACATAACTTTTTATCAATTACACTACTTAACAAAAGTCAACTTTTTTTGCAGAGCCCTGCACGAATCTGTCATCATAAACATTTTATCAAACTGTCTTCTGAACATATAGGCCTTTTTAACAGACTAAACCCTCAAACCCAAAAAAGAAAGGTAATAATAAATGTTTCACATTGACATACCTCATATTATTTGTTCGTTTAATATATTTGTATGCTTCAGCTGCAAAAACTAAATGGCCAAATTTTGAAAACGCGATTATATAAAAATGACAATGGATTCGCGTTTAATGGATTCACATTAAAGAGGGCAAAAGACTTAAGAAAATATATTTTAAACAATGAAAATTACAAAATAAAAATATTAGGGAAAAAAGTATATGCAAATAATATATGCAAATTTTGCTAAAATTTTTGATTTTTTGCAAAGATTTTCGGATAAACTCAATGAATTTGAAATAATATGCATTTTGAATTTGTTTATATAAAAAAATGCAATATAAAGTCATTCGTTGGTTTTTATCGGCATGGACCGCAAAAAAGGTCTTATCTCGAAAAGGGGATTTTATAAATTTTTTATGATGACAGATTCGTGTTAAGGAGGTCAAAATACTTTAGCAAATGTATTCTAGGAGTCTCTGCAAAAAAAAGTTGATTTTGTAGAGTAGTGTAATTGATAAATATTTATGTTATATTATATCTATGTGTAGTACCTACCTGTCTGTACAAAAAACTTTACTTTTTTCACCGTTTTATTATATGTATTTTCAAAAATATTCAAAAATAAAAATTAAATATTCATCAGATTTGATAAAAATTTCCTACTTGGCAACACATTTTTATTCATATCGCTGGTCTTAATACGTTCACCAACCCAAAATTTTTACAGCTTGTAGCTAAGATAACAGCCGTTAACATATATTTTTTTCATATTTTTAAAAATGTCGCTTTTTCAGGTATATTTTCGCGAATCGCGAATTTTGCAGAAATAAAAAAAATTTCCAAAATAAAATTTTTTGCAAAATGTTATTTGAAAGGTCATGGTTTTACCTTCAAAACAAGCTATCAGGAAGTTATATAGCTGAAATACTTTTGAAGATATAAATGTTTATATTTAATCCTTTAAATGATTTTCTTGACTTTTGACACGTCATATTTCTGGAACCACGGAAGTTAATGGTCTCAAATTTTGTCTGAGTATAAGTCTTATAAGTCCCAACATATACACAAAGTTTCATCAAATTCGGAGACATTGAAGGAAATCAGGGGTTCATGTTGAAAAATTTTAACTCAGTTGTCTGTACCAAATTTCAAACTCTAAGGTTCTAAGAGACTTTTTCTTTAATAAAAGTCCAAACAAAATTCTCAGATTTTAAAAAATTTATTCTAAAGAAAAATTTTCATATATAATTTTTAATTTAGCACTTTTTTTTAATCGGGTTTGAATTAAAAAACTGCAGTTTTAAATATTAAAAAAAGACTTAGGACAATATTTAAACTGGAAAAAAATTCGATTATTTTTTATGTGAATAAAAATAGATAAATTTTCAAGAACGAATTTACAAAAGCACAATAAAAAAATTTGATGACGTATTTGGGATCCAGAGATCCATTTTAAAAAAGTCCAGCCCTAAAATGTTGGGCCAAATCAATAATATGTAACAGTAGAGCCGTAAAAAGCGTTAAGAGTTAATAAATTTTTCAAGTATTAATATCTCCATAACGGAATGTTATACAAAAATTTGGATGGTTGATTTGGAATCAACTCCTTTATTATGGCTCTTACGTGAGAATACGTAGCAAAAATCCCTAAAGCTGTGTTTATATCATACCACTGAGTATTTAGACTTGTCAAAAAATCGTGTGTAATCTGATTTTGTTGACAGTCCAATAAGACTTTTGATTTTATGAAATATTTCAAAAAATGGCTGTGTGCTATTAGATTTGCATACAAACAGCTGTTTTTAAAAATGTCGGTTTGATTTTGTATATGATTTTTTGGCAGTATTAAGACTTTACTTTCTTAAAATCCAAAGACTAGGTGGGATGATATAAACACACCTTAAATAACACTTTTTTTAAATTTTTAAACGTGAATATCTCGAAAATGGAACTCGCTAACTTACGAATACGTAACAGTAGAACATAAACATGCCTAAATTAGCGGTTTTGAATTTTTAAATATCGGAAATATGTTAAACTATTAAAATATTTGGTAATATAATTTGGAATCAGGAAAGCTAAATCAATCTTGTTCATATAATTTGATATTTTTTACAATTCAAGCGCGTTTCTCAGAATATTTTCTATAGCAAACATTTCAGATTTTGATATATTTTTTTCTACAAAAAAATCTAAGATTCTGAGGAAGTTTTTACTATAGAAGA
>OY992540.1:184165102-184243258 GCA_963921195.1 Pegoplata infirma
AAATATAATGTAAAAGACGCAAAAGATTTTAAAACCCGAATTAATAATATGCAGATAGAAGACGACGAACTAATAGTATCATTTGACGTAATTTCCCTATTTCCAAGTATTCCTGTTAATTTTGCTTTAAGGACAATAGAAAACAAATGGCACATCTTAGAAAATTATACACAAATCCCAAAGAATATATTCTTTGAATTATTGACATTTTGCATTAAGGAAAATAGATACTTCAAATATGATGACAAATTCTACGAGCAAAATAAAGGTATGCCGATGGGATCACCAGCTTCCCCAGTTATAGCAGACATTGTTATGGAGGAACTTTTAAACATATCGTTGGAGAAAATGACTGTTAAACCTAGGATAATGACTAAATACGTGGATGACTTATTTGGAATTGAAAAAATTAATAAAATTGACGAAACACTCCAAATATTGAATGATTTCAACAGGCAAATCAAATTTACAATGGAAAAAGAAGAGGAACTAAAATTACCATATTTAGATGCCGTAATAATTCGACAAGGAAATCTGCTTAAACTAGATTGGTACCAAAAACCAACGTCATCAGGGAGACTGATAAATTTTAATTCCAAACACCCAAGGAAAATCATTATTAACACCACTACAAATTTTATTAATAGAGTTTTAGATATAAGTGACAAAGATTTTCATAGAACAAACCAGGACAAAATTAGAGCTATTTTAAGTAAAAATGACTTTCCCAAGAAAACTATCAACGATTTAATGAAAAAGGTAAAAACAAAGTTGAACAGGGATAATATAGAAATAGAACCAACACATAAAATATATAAATCAGTGACTTACATTCCAGGTTTGTCCGAAAGAATTAAATACTCTAATATTTACAACAAGGAAAATTATGAACTAGCGTTTAAAACAGACAATACATTAAATAAATTATTTAGCAATACAAAATCAAGAATAGAAAAATATGACAGATCAAACCTAGTTTATAAGATTAATTGTAAAGGTGACGACGCCAATGTATGCCAAAAGGTATATGTTGGCACGACAAAGACTAAGCTGAAGACTAGACTTGCATCCCACAAGTCTGATCAAAAAGCTCACGACAAACCTATAGAGCAAAAAACAGCACTAGCAGCTCATTGCACATTGACTGGCCATAGACCTAATTTTGACGACGTAGAAATTTTAGTAGGAGAGTCTAATTATAGAAAAAGATTTACGCTAGAAATGCTTAATATTATAGGAGTTCCCAAAGAAAAAAGACTGAATTACAAAATAGATACTGACAAATGTGCCCACGTATACAAGCATATTATAGACAAACACAGGACAAAGTGACAAGTTGAAGAAATTATTTTGTAACAAAAATTATGTATGTATTTATTTATTCACTTATTTGTTTTTATAAATAATTATTGTATTACGTTTAAATGTATATTTTTATGTTTTCTGTTATTTATAAGAATTTTGTGATATAGGTTAATAATTAGTTTTAATTTATCATTCACTGACAAATGCACCCACGTACACAAACACTCAAATAGAGACATATAAAGAAATAGAGAAAAAGAAATCATTAAGTAAAAGAAATTGGAGCAGTAAGGAAGTCAACAAGTTTTTAGTCGCGTTATTTATTTAATGTAATTATTGTAAATTTGTTTCGTGAATATTTTTGTGTTTCATATGTTTTTTGTGTTTTATATATATTTTTGTGTTTTATTTTATTTATTAAAACAACAATTTTGTGTTATATTTGTTTTAAATAGATACCCTGATGAAGACTAGAGAGTCTGGTCGAAATATTGGATTACTAAATAAATAATAAAATTTAAAAATTAAACTTTTTAGTTTTATTTATGACCTCAAGCCTAACTAAAAGAAAATAGTTATTCATATTTTTATTTATTTGAACTTGGTCCACAAAAATTAAAAATGGCTATATCTCGAGAAGGCGATTTGATACAATTTTTTGGTGTCAGATTCGTTTTTAGGAGGCAAACATTTTTAGGAAATGTGATTTAATCTTCTTTTTTTAATTTTAACAAAAAAATCATAAAAATTGGTACGAACAAATGTATGAAAAAAATATTCAAATTTGGTTCAATATTTTGACTTCTTTTGCAAATATTTCAGGATATACTTCATGGATTTTAGATTTTCTTTTAATTGGAGTGTCTATTTAACACATCTGTTTTGAACAGGAAATTTCTTGCAAACTTCGGATACTTATAAGGATATAACCATAAAAAGGTTATTTTGAACTTCCTTACAATATCCTGATGGTTTCCTTGATCGTACCGATTCCGGATTTCTTGCAAAAGTTAGGTAATTTTATTGGGAATTTGAATAAAAAAGATATGAATGACTTTTACATAAACTTTTCAAATATTAAAACATTTTCGGATTTTGCGTAAGATTTTACATTGAAAATAAATGCAAAGTGCCGTGGATCGCAAAATTTTTTTTTAATTTGTAAACAAGAGTTATTATTTCTCAGAAATAATAAGGACTCAAACCGAACTAATATATTCGGTTTATATACCTATTAAATTATAAAATATAAAGCCCTACAATATAAAACACAAATAAAACAGACAAATAAAATTCAGCAATCGCAATTAAATTTGAGAAAAGTTTAGTTGAAATTCAAATGAAATCTAGAAAGAAGTACTGAAACCTAGAAATTTCATTTGAAATTTGGAAAAGGCCAATAGTCATTCAGAAATTGTAATTCTCTATTAGATTTCTATATTTTAATTGGACTTTTTTGAATTCCAATATGACTTTTAGAAATTTTAATATCCAAATGGAACAAAATTGAGGAATATGATCTTTTTAATTTCAAAACCGCCAAAATCGGCTAGAGTTTGAGCCGCCGATCAGCCGATGATATCGGCGGCGGCGCGGCTCGTGGAAAAATATCGGCTTAGCGACTCAGCCGTCAGCCGCGCCGACCGGCTTGCTTCACTGGTATGTACCTGTTCTGCATTGGGGTGAAACGAATAAGTTTCGCAAATGTTTATGTATTAGTGACGGCACGCGCGTGTAACTTTTGACGTTTCATACAAAACGTAAACAAACAACGAAAATACAGATGCAAAAGCTCACACGTACAGGCACACGTATTCTAGGCAGAGAAGTAAATTTAGTAGTATTTTGTATGCGTCCATATTGAGAGTACCAAAATAAGCACTCGTGTTGCATGTCTATATGGTCTGTGCTGTTCTGTTGTGTATACAAAGAAAAGAAAGATGGCACGCTCATAAGAAAACAAAACACAGCATACAAACATTTTATTTTGTTTTTTTTTTCCGATAGGTTTTTACGCACGCTTATGTGAGCGATATATTAAACACACTTGGTATCTCATTTATCCACTTATTTTCTTTCGCTCAAGAATATTTTTCCAAAAACATATTTTTTGCTAATATAAAATTTAATAAATCGTTATTTAATTTATTTAGATATTATTTATTTGGTATAAAAATAATTCCTTCTGCATCCCGCACGACCAACTCGTTAGACACATTCGTTTGCAATAAACATTTCTAGAAAAAAACGAGTTTAAAAAAAAAAACTACACAGTAAAAATTTTTGGGTTAATTTTAATTCCTAGCTGGTGTGTATATATAACAGACATGGGCGTTAATGATTACGTTGTGTAATTGATTACAGTTTCAATTACAATTACATGAAAGGTCGGTCATACATTTGGCTCCCCTAGGGGCACTTTAGGGTAAGTTACAGACATGGGCGTTAATGATTACATTATGTAATTGATTACAGTTTCAATTACAATTAGATGTAATTAGTAATTGAAAATTTTCAATTTTACTTGTAATTGTAATTGTAATTGAAAAAACTCAATTACTAATTACATGTAATTGTAATTGAAACTGTAATCAATTACACAATTGTAATCATAAACGCCCATGTCTGATATATAACAATGCCAAAAATAATTTAATTTATTCCATAAAAAGTTTACTTTTAAAGAGATAAAAAGAGAGCGAGAGAATGGATTTTGAATTTATTTTTGGGTGTTATAAAAAACCAAAATATGAAAATAATTTTACACCTAATCAGGTGTTTATTTGAACAAGACAGGACTTAAAAAGGTTTTAAATATAACCTAAAACTTTTTACTGTGTAAAAACAACTACATAAATCAACTATTGCTAGAATGTAGTACACTCAAAAAAGTATGTAGGTAAAATCTACTACAAAAGACAGTTGTTTTGACTACATTTTGTTGTTGAAAAGGCGTCCACTACACATTACGGTAAAAACAACTGAATATGTTGTTTTTAACTATTGATTTTCAACCACAAAATGTAGTAAAAACTACTACAAAAGACGGTATACAGTTGTTTTTATTATACTTGCCTGAAATTTTATTTTAAAAATTTTTAAACGTTTAAGTGATTGATTTTTATTTATTTAAAAAGCAATACATTTCAGTTGGTTGTATAGAATTTCGACATGAAATTAAAATTTTTTGGTGTATTTATCTGGAATTATAGAAGAAAAAAATTATATTAATAAAATGTTAAACAAAATAAATTGATTGTATTTACCTTTGATTTTTTAATAGTTCATTTCAAATTTTCACCGCTACTGATCAAAATTTGTCTGGAATAAAAAAAAACGAAATGCTTTGGCAAAATTGATTTATAAAAAAAAAGAATTAATTTGCAATGTTTCAAAAAAGTATGTATGTACCTGTTCTGTTGTGTATACAAAGAAAAGAAAGATGGCACGCTCATAAGAAAAAAACAAGACACTGCATACATTGTATTTTGTTTTTTTCCGATTGGTTTTTACACACGCTTATGTGAGCGCCATATTATACACACTTGTTTTCTCTATTTTACAATGATGGGTACCAATACCTTTTCGATACCAATACCCGTTAATACCAATTCAAATTGAAAACCAATACCAATTAAAAACCAATACCTTTATTTGTGCGATACCAATACCGATAAAAAACCAATACTGATTCCCCACTACCAATACCAATTAAAAACCAATACTTTTATTCTTCAAAACCAATACCAATAAAAAACCAATACCAATTCATTTTTTTCTACTTTCGTATCGGTTTTGTTTCGGTTTTTTGTATTCTTATTTTCGTTTGTTTTAATTATGAATTCAAACATTTTCTTTACATCACATTATTGGGTTTTACCTGACTAACGAATTGCTAAAGATGTTCACAAAAGATGTTACATCGATCAGTAATCGTTGCGTGCAATGTCATATAACAAAAAGGAGTTAGCTACTTGAATTTTAAAAGCCATAAAAACATAAAACTATTTTTTTTGTCTCGTACCATATCCTTATTTTTAACCCAATTTATGACCCCTAATAAAAGTAGATCTTAAAAAATTAAGACCTTTTCTGTGATAAATTTTTAATATTGCTAATTGAAATTTGGTTTTACCTGACTAACGAATTGCTAAAGATGTTCACAAAAGATGTTACATCGATCAGTAATCGTTTGCATGCAATGTCATAAAACAAAAAGGAGTTAGCTACTTGAATTTAAAAAGCCATAAAAACATAAAAAAAAAATATTTTTTTTACTTCTTTTTAACCAAATTTGATTTTTATGACCCCTAATAAAAGTAGATCTTAAAAAATTTAGACCTTTTCTGTGATGAATTTTTTTCTTTTGCAAACATTGTTTATATTTGATATACATTAAATGTCACTGCACTGTTCTTTGGGTTGTAAAAAAAATACTAATGTCCTTTTTTGGAAATTCCAATCAAGCAGTCGTTACAAAATTTTATGTCACAACACCAGAATCCAAAAAAAAAATTTTTTTGTTTTATTAGAGGCACACTGTGCCGGGAACAGTCATATTATATAAGAATTTATTTTATTTTAGTGTGCGGTTCACACTTGCTATTTTTGAGAGTTTAAGGGCTACGTGTTTAAAAAAATCTTTGTTCTGTATCCATTACGTTTATATTCTGCAAAACGATGTTCGCATTCATTTTTAACTACCCAGGCAGAAACTGCAAACCGTTCCACAAAAAAAGTTTCGGCAAAGCAC
Organism: Pegoplata infirma; assembly: GCA_963921195.1. Lineage (NCBI taxonomy): Eukaryota > Metazoa > Arthropoda > Insecta > Diptera > Anthomyiidae > Pegoplata > Pegoplata infirma. Next base: position 184,171,161 of record OY992540.1, read on the forward strand.
TTTTTTTTTTGTGTATAAGGTAGTATAAAAAAATGCTATGAAGCGCTTTGCCAATGTTTTCTATTTAAAGCCGTTCAAAGTATAATTTGTAATTAAAATTTATTAATTTTCAAATCAATTGGAATATTTTTAATTTCCCTGCAGTATTAGTAATGGGTCCTTGATAGCTCTCGTGATATGTCACTTAGACACAATGCCTATCACAAACTTGACACCTTTTATATAAAAACACGTTTCTTTTGTCACTTATGTCGAGTCTGTATTAGTCTGTGGTATGGGGGTATAATCAATTTTTCATTCCGTGTGTAACGCATCAAAATATCGGTCTAGGACCCATAAATTATATATATTTATTATCAGTGATCGATTCTAAGACATTCTAACGATGTCCATCCGTCTGTCCGTCTGTAATTAACACGCACAAATATGTCTTATATTCCTAGGCGGGTTATGTTCGTAAATGAGCGAAATCGGACCAGGTGGGAAAAAGTTCCCCCTTGAAGAACTAAACCAACCTCTAAAAAACATAATTTTTTACATGATTTTTTGTGTTTTTCTTTTACAAATGCAACATTTTTGTGCTACAAGAAGATCAAAGTCCTGCATTTGGAACTTGAGAATTAGAAAACGTGGTTTTTTTCGGTCCGCCTTTTATGGGGGTGGAAATATTTTTTTTTTAATTATGGTAAACTTTCATTTCTTTAGTGCAAAAAGCATAATAATGCATTTTTAAACACATATTAGAAACAAAATTCCCCCCCCCCCCCCTTCAATTGTCACTACCGACCCACCCACAAAAAAAATAAAACAACCAATCAGAAAAAAATAAACACCCAAAAACAATCACTACTGCGACTTAAAATTTTAAATATAAATTCGATTATTAAAAATATATTTTAAAAGTCGATTTTATCGATTTTTTGAGGACTTGTGGTGAGGCTGTTTGAATTTTAATTTGGTTATATAAAAACTAAATTAATAATATAACAAATGCTATTTACATCATTAATAAGGGGTTCAAATACCCTTAATATTAGAGATGGGCGCGTGAGTGATTTTTGACTCACTCACGCTCACGACAGGAATTTTTCAATCACGCACACTCACTCACGAGCATATTTTTTCTACTCACACTCACTCACAATCAAGTGAGTAAATTTAACACAACTCACACTCACGTGCACTCACGCAAGCTTCGCTCACACTCACGTTGGCTCGCAAAACTCTTATTTATACAAAAAAAATTTCAAAAACTAAAATTTTGAAAAATATTTCAAAATTTTAAGCAAAATTTAAAATTCAGAGAAATTTGACAATTTTTTTTTTTGCTTTTTTCGGGATGAAATCTAAAGTTAAGCCAAGTTTTACAATTTTTTTGTACGAAAGGAAATATAAAGAGAAAATAAATCACGCAAACTCACGCAAAAAAATCGACTCACGCACACTCACTCACGCAAAAATCTTACCCACGCAAAAATCTTACTCACGCACACTCACTCAATTTTTTTCTCCACTCACAATCACGTGAATAATATTGAATTCAGTCACACTCACGCGTGAATCACGCTCTAATCTGCTCATGAGCCCATCTCTACTTAATAAATCAAAAATCCACCATGTCCGATCGATGGCTTAAAATCAAAATTAAACTCGGTTAAAAATTGCATATAAAGGTATATTTTTCTCCATTAAGGGGCGGACAGAAAGACGACGTACGTTAAATTAATTAATATTAACGACAAAACCTTTTGCATACAAATTCCAAAACCGATATAAGATAAATACCAATACTTATTAAAAACCGATACCGATTCAAGGCAAAAACCAATACCAATACCCAATACCTAAATAATTCAAAACCAATACCGAAACCTATACCAATTCAACAAAAAATGAAAACCAATACCTATACCAATACTAATATAATTTTAAAAACCAATACCAATACCAATACTTTTATCGAATTGGTACCCATCCTTGCTATTTTATCCACTTATTTTCTTTCGCTCAAGAATATTTTTCCAAAAACATATTAGTTGCACACTAAATTTTAAAAACTCTGTAACTAACTTTTGCGTGCAAAATTTTCAAATTTTATTTTATATGTAAGACTGGATAATTGTTGCGAGTGTATGGAAAACTACATAGCTTTCTGAGCAGTAATTCCTGAGTTATTTGAGCCCTTACTAAAATTTAATATTAGCTCAAGAATATTCTTGAGATATTATTAAGACATACGCCCCCTAGAATTTAGAAGAAGAAATAAATTTGTCTTATCTCTATATTACAGAGTCTCTGTTTTTTACCTCTAAGTAGCTTCAAATATTTATAACTGATTCCTGGTTTAAATAAATCATTTGAATTAAGGTTTTCAGTGTACTTACTTAATTTTGTTTGGTTTTCTTATTTCACAGTTTCATGAAAAATTTGCATTCAATTTCTAAAAATTTAATATGCAATTTATATACACTCTTATAAATTTTTGTTGAAATTTACCCACTTTATTGTAGGTAACTGTTCTCCTACAATAAAGTGGGTAAAAATACTCAATGTGTTTAAATTTCAACATTTGCACACAAAGTGTGTACAACTAATAAACATTTTGTGTGTAAACCTACAAATGAAATGCTTTCAAAATTCTCTGGCAATACACACAAAATGTGTAATTTTAGCTTACTTGTGCTCAAAAATAGATTTAAAATGTTTAAAATTGCATCTTAAATGTTTTCTTTTACATAAAAGGTGCCTAATTTTTAACAACCTGCTAAAAAATTTATTCCTATAAACAAATAAAACCAAAAATGCATTTTTATTATTTTTTTATAGTTTTTATTTAAACTGAAATGAAAATGGGTATAATAGTGAAATATGTATAATATTCATAAATTATAATTTAAATGCAAATTTTTTTGGGGTCATAAAATTATTCGTAACTTAAACTAAATATTAATAACAAATGAAAAATGAAAAATAACACGTTACAATATCCACATAAAAGATAAAATTTGCTAAATTAAAGAATATTTTTTGGATATAGAATTAAAAAAAAAATCCATCGTCTGACAGATTTCAGCAGGATATAAAATAGGAAATGAAAATAAACAGGAACCACCTTTTCGAACATTAGTAATTTCTTCTCTAGAGATGTACGAACATAAATATTTCTTGTGAGTCTTCTGTTTCTAAAAATATATAAACGGATAAATTTAATGGATTTAATCAGTAAATTGCAATTATTTAAGAAATTAAATACTAACGAGCAATCGCAATGAGTGGAGAATTTGTCCTTCTTATCATAAGTTGTTGACTCAAACTGCAAATATAAAAAAATTTCACATTATTTACGAAATATTTCTGATATTTAAATCATACAAGGAATATTTTCAGAATCTGAGTAGTTTTTTCTATAGAAAAATTCTCAGAATTTAAGATAATATTTCTTCACAAAATATGTTAGAATCTGACACATTCTCAGAATCTGAGATATTTTTTCTATAGAAAAACTCTTTGTATCTGAGATATTTTTTCTATAGAAAATTTTTCAGAACCTACAGAATTTTTTCTATAGGAAAATTATTAGAATAATAGTGAAATATGTATAATATTCATAAATTATAATTTAAATGCAAATTTTTTTGGGGTCATAAAATTATTCGTAACTTAAACTAAATATTAATAACAAATGAAAAATGAAAAATAACACGTTACAATATCCACATATAAGATAAAATTTGCTAAATTAAAGAATATTTTTTGGATATAGAATTAAAAAAAAAATCCATCGTCTGACAGATTTCAGCAGGATATAAAATAGGAAATGAAAATAAACAGGAACCACCTTTTCGAACATTAGTAATTTCTTCTCTAGAGATGTACGAACATAAATATTTCTTGTGAGTCTTCTGTTTCTAAAAATATATAAACGGATAAATTTAATGGATTTAATCAGTAAATTGCAATTATTTAAGAAATTAAATACTAACGAGCAATCGCAATGAGTGGAGAATTTGTCCTTCTTATCATAAGTTGTTGACTCAAACTGCAAATATAAAAAAATTTCACATTATTTACGAGATATTTCTGATATTTAAATCATACAAGGAATATTTTCAGAATCTGAGTAGTTTTTTCTATAGAAAAATTCTCAGAATTTAAGATAATATTTCTTCACAAAATATGTTAGAATCTGACACATTCTCAGAATCTGACATATTTTTTCTATAGAAAAACTCTTTGTATCTGAGATATTTTTTCTATAGAAATTTTTTCAGAACCTACAGAATTTTTTCTATAGGAAAATTATTAGAATCTAAAATTTTTTTTTTAGAAAAATTCTTAGAATCTGAGATATTTTTTTATAGAAAAATTCTCAGAATCTGAAATACTTTTTCTATAGAAAAATTCTAGGTATCTAAGATATTTTTTCTAGAAAAATTCTCAGTATCTGAGATATTTTTTCTAAAGAAAATTTCTCAGAATCTAAAGAGTTTTTTCTATAAAAAATTTTCAGAATCTAAAATATTTTTTCTTGAGAAAAATTCTTAAAATCTGAGATATTTTTTTTATAGAAAAATTCTCAAAATCTGATAACTTTTCTCCAAATCTGGGAAAATTAAAAAAAAAAAAATCGGAATCTGAAATAATTTTTCTACAGAAAACTCTCAGAATCTAAGATATTTTGTACTAGAAAAATTTTTAGAATCGAAGATATTTTTTTTTCTATATTAATATTCTTACAATCTGAGTTATTTTTTTGATAGAAAAATTCTAAGAAGCTGAGATATTTATTCCATAGAAAAATTCACAGAATCTGACTTGTTTTTTCTATAGAAAAAATCTTAGAATCTGATTATATTTTTTCTACAGAAAATTACTCAGAATCTGATATTTTTTCTATAGAAAATTTCTCAGAATCTGAGATTTTTTTTCTACAGAAAGTTTTAAAATTTTAATATTTCTTTTATAAAATAATTCTCAGAATCTAAAATAGTTTTTCTATAGAAAAATTCTCAGAACATAACAAATTTTTTCTATAGAAAAATTCTCAGAGTCTGAAATATTTTTTTCTATAGAAAAATTCTCAGAATCTTATAGACAATAAAAGAATCTGAGATATTTTTTCTATAGACAAAATATGAGAATATATACATATTTGTGCTACAGAATTCTCAAAATCTGAAAAATTTTTTCTAGAGAAAAGTTTTCATAATCAAAATTCTCAGAAACTGGTCCATTTTTTTGCAGAAAAAAATCTATTGGAATCAAAAATTTTTTATTGAAATCTCAGAATCTGCTAAGGATTTGAAAAAAAAAATCTGTAGATAAATTCTCATAATCTGAGACACTTTTTCTCTACAAAAAATATTCTCAGATTCTGATATCCACACATTTTTGTAAAGAATAATCAAAAAAATCCAAGACATTTGTGGTACTTACCTTTCTGATTTATAATTGCAAATATTTAAGAAAAAATGCAATGTACATTTTTCATAAATATTACGAATTTTAAAAAATCGGGTTTTGGTTTTATGTCTTTGATCAGCCTCTTCGAAATTTTACGTTGCATTGAAAAGTTGCAACGCGTTGGTTAATGTTTTCACTTTTTTTTTTTTTTCCTTTTATTTTATGTTTTTTTTGCGTTTTTTAAGTTTAATTGCGAGCATAACAAAATTTTCTGGTTTATTTTTCCTTTTTATTTTATTTTGACAATTTGTATTTTAAAATTGTTGAACCTTCCGCATTTAATGTTTAATATCGAAAATTAAACAATTAATGTTTACAATAAACATTAAATGTGTAATTTTAAAAATTTTGTGTTTATAATTTTGAAAATATATTTATAAACTCACAAAATACTATATAATGTGCGTAATATTAAAATTTTTGTGTGTAAACTAAAATTTTAAACACTTGGTGCTCAATTTTAGGCGTTGTGTGTTATTTTACATAAAAATTTACCCACTTGATAGTAGTATTTTTACAAGGACTTTTTAGAGTGTACATAATTTTATTATTTTTTAATTAATTTAATTTTTGGGCATACCTTTTCAAAATATTAAAATTGAAAATGTCAATACAAAATAAAGAAATTAAATTCGAAGTTTTACCTATTTTTATTAGTAAATCTTACATGGCCATTAGGTGAAAATGTAAAGTAAAATTATACTGGTGGCATAGGTAATAAGTCGTCGCTTTTAAGCTTTATACAAAAATAATTTACCTATGCCAGCTTAGATAACATTACCTCGACGTTTTTTTCTGTGTACGCTTACTAAACTTTATAATCAAATGTTAAATGGAAAGGTTCATATCGCTCCTTTACTTGTATAGTGTCATAACTCAAAATTTTTCATTTTGCAGAAAACATGTTTAAAGTTTACTATTGAAACTGGTTTTTAATTGAAAGAGGCCGGTACATAGAAAATGTAATAATGGCGTGTACTCTTCTCAAACGATGAGTTCAAAAGATATTAATACGAATTTTTGACACAATATAAAGCATGATATAACGAATAATTCTGCATCAAATTTTCAGCCACTGTACGCCGGGTACTCTGCTAGTATCTGTGTTTATAAATTATGGATTTTATTTTTTTAAATAAGGATTTTTTAAATAAATTTTGCAATAATTTAATTTTATGTATTTTCAGGTAATCATGTTCTTCGGTTTTGTTGTTGCCTCCTATTTACTATCATTTGTTGTTTCAATGTCGTTTGAGGCTCCCGTTGTCACAATGCTTAAAATCTTATCTCCTAGTCGAAAAAAGCGTCTATCCTAAGAAACGTTTTACTCCAAAAGAACTACGCTTCCAATTGTTTTATTTTTTAATTATGTACATAAATATTTGTTATTAAGTTTATCAAAGAAAAAAAACACTCCTTTATTTATCAACAAATCATCATCAAATCACATTTTTATACTACATTTTCAAAAAAACATAACGAAAAATATTTTTAAATTTTTATGAAAATAAGATTGTCAAACGAAGCACCATCATCGATCGAATGTATGTATTTGTATTTCTAGTAAATTAATAAGATTTTATTTTATTCGCAAAAAAATGTCTCTATTATTATGTATATTGTTATTTTAAATTATTCCAAAGGAAAAGGTCGATAACAAAATTATATTAAATTTTTAAGAAAATTTTGTATATTTTTTGGATTTTTTTTTATGAAATTGTAATATATGTAGAAGTTAATTAGTTAATAAATGCATACGACTTGTTTGTTTAATATTATTACATATAAATGCTTGCATATTCATGTAATTAATGTAGATAATAACACAAAACTCATGTATACATCGAATAAATAATACATTTTTTTAGATTTTAATTATCTTGTTTTATTTTAAATTGAAATTAGTAAAATATTTCTCTCTTTTTAATTGATATAAAAACAAAACGCATAATAGAGTTCTTCATAAGCGTAGCTATCCCATTATTCTGGGGTCTGCAAGTTTTCCTTGCATTTCAAAAAAAAAAACATTTTTTACGTTTTTGGCACTCGCATTTGAAAAAAAAAAAAAAAAAAAAACACTACTAAAGCTCAAATTATAACGTTGGTGACACTAAATATGACTTGTTTTTGTATAAAGTATATCTCTAAATTCCAAATTTGCCATCCAAATTTTTCTAACGCGAACGGTTTTTGAGATATTGGTGTTTGAAAATTCAAACACCACTGTTGCGCACTTATATTGTTATTATACTTTATAAATTATACCAAAGTTTTCAAACGCGAATATCTAGAAAACAAAACATGCTAACAAAATTCGGATGCTGTTATGGAATCAGAAGGTCCATTTCATATATATTATATATAATCAAGTCCTATTTTTTTAAAGTGCTAAATTTGTAATCAGCAGACCAAAATCATTATCAGTTAGATATTTCACTGGGGGGTTTGTGGTGTCGAACAGTAAAACCGACTTAAGAAATATCATATGAATCCAAAAATTTGCTTTTAAAATATGTATTATGGAATCCTGAGTTAAAAAAATGATATGTCACAATATATAATTTAATATGGGTTCGTGTCTATTTTGATATAATCTTATACGAAAAATGGTTTCATAAGATTTGATCTTATATTATATAATAATATCAGTTTATATAACTTCATATCGACTTTGATACGAGTTTTGGTCTAATCCAATGATATAAAATTATATCCAATTATATTAAAATTTATACAATTTTATAAATCGGATGATTTTTTTATTTTTTAATAAAAAGTTGAAAAATTAAAATAGTAAAAATAAGTTGTTCTTGAAAATAACTTAGAAAAATTTCAAAAAATGGAGTCATGTTTGTTCAAGAGTCTATTCAAAATGATTTTAGTAAAGTCCGCTTAACAAAAAGTTGACCATCCCTGTTTTAGTAAATCACTTAAGAAAAAACAAAAAAAATATGAAAAACCACATAAAATATCTTAATTTTTTACTAAAAATGCCTTTAATTATAAAAGCAAGTTGTGGAAATGGTTTTTTATAAAAGCGAGAGTTTTAAAATAACTTTAACTCTTTGGCATTTAATTTGTTGTTTACATTTTACAAAATCAATATGGCATTAGTTAGGCAAGAGATGTTCAGCGTATGTTCATAGTTTAAGAAAATGTGTTTTGAATAAGAAATCCTTAAACAGTATCTAGACAGTGTCTAGAATTTCATTTTGAATACGGCCGTTAGAAATTTGCAATGATGCATGGGACCAGATGTTACAACGTATTGTTATGTATGGCGATATCTTAAACAAATCGCACATCAAAATCTATATATATAAAAGAGTTGGGTGAGTGAGTGACTGACTGACTGACTGATTCATCATCGCCCAGCCCAAACCGCTGAAGCTAGAGACTTGAAATTTGGACTGTAGGTTCACCTCCCGGAATATAGATCCACTAAGGCTGGATTTTTGCCAGTGTTGATTCTAAGGGGGTAAAAAGGGTAAAAAACCGTACTTTTGGTACTTTTTATATCTCTCGAAATAATGGTCATAGAGACTTGAAATTTGGACTGTATGTTAACCTCCCGGAACATAGATCCACAAAGGCTGGACTTTTGCCAGTGTTGATTCTAAGGGGGTAAAAAGGGTAAAAAACTGTACTTTTGGTACTTTTTTTATCTCCTGAAATAATGGTCATAGAGACTTGAAATTTGGACTGTATGTTCACATCCTGGAATATAGATCCAGTAAGTCCGGATTTTTGCCAGTGTTGATTCTAAGGGGGTAAAAAGGGTAAAAAACTGTACTTTCGTACCATTTATATTTCAATGAGTAATGGTCCTAGAAACTTGAAATTTGGAATGTAGATTCATCTCCCGGAAAATAGGTTCACTAGGGTTGGGTTTTTGCCAATGTTGATTCTTAGTGGGTAAAATGGGTAAAAAAGTGTACTTTTGGTACCTTTTATATTTCCTTAAATAATAGTCCTAGAAACTTTAAATTTGCAATGTAGGTTCCCCTCCCGAGAAAAAGATCCTCTAAGGCTGGGTTTTGGCCAATGTTGATTGTACGGGGGTAAAATGGGTAAAAAAGTGTACTTTTGGTACTTTTTTTTTATTTACTGAAATAATGGTCACACAAACTTGAAATTTGGAATGTAGGATTCTTCGGTGAAAAAAACATTCTGGAAAAAGTACTTTTTGGAAAATGCGTTTCTTAGGGGGAACCTTTTATAAAAAGTACCTTTTATAAAAAGTACCTTTTATAAAAAGTACCTTTTATAAAAAGTACCTTTTATAAAAAGTATCTTTTATAAAAAGTATCTTTTATAAAAAGTACCTTTTATAAAAATACCTTTTATAAAAAGTACCTTTTACAAAAAGTACCTTTTATAAAAAGTACCTTTTATAAAAAGTACCTTTTATAAAAAGTACCTTTTATAAAAAGTACCTTTTATAAAAAGTACCTTTTATAAAAAGTACCTTTTATAAAAAGTACCTTTTATAAAAAGTACCTTTTATAAAAAGTACCTTTTATAAAAAGTACCTTTTATAAAAAGTACCTTTTATAAAAAGTACCTTTTATAAAAAGTACCTTTTATAAAAAGTACCTTTTATAAAAAGTACCTTTTATAAAAAGTACCTTTTATAAAAAGTACCTTTTATAAAAAGTACCTATTATAAAAAGTACCTTTTATAAAAAGTACCTTTTATAAAAAGTACCTTTTATAAAAAGTACCTTTTATAAAAAGTACCTTTTATAAAAAGTACCTTTTATAAAAAGTACCTTTTATAAAAAGTACCCTTTAAAAAAAGTACCTTTTATAAAAAGTAACTTTTATAAAAAGTTCTTTTTATAAAAAGTACCTTTTATAAAAAGTAAATAGTACCGTTTATAAAAAGTACCTTTTAAAAAAGTACCTTTTATAAAAAGTACCTTTTATAAAAAGTACCTTTTATAAAAAGTACCTTCTATAAAAAGTACCTTCTATAAAAAGTATCTTTTATAAAAAGTACCTTTTATAAAAAGTACCTTTTATAAAAAGTACCTTTTATAAAAAGTACCTTTTATAAAAAGTACCTTTTATAAAAAGTACCTTTTATAAAAAGTGCCTTTTATAAAAAGTACCTTTTATAAAAAGTACCTTTTATAAAAAGTACCTTTTATACAAAGTACCTTTTATAAAAAGTAAATTTTATAAAAAGTACCTTTTATAAAAAGTACCTTTTATAAAAAGTACCTTTTATAAAAAGTACCTTTTATAAAAAGTACCTTTTATAAAAAGTACCTTTTATAAAAAGTACCTTTTATAAAAAGTACTTTTAGTAAAAAGTACCATTTATAAAAAGTACCTTCTTTTTTTAAATTACCTTTTGTAAAAATTACCTTTTGATAATTTCTTTCCTTAAGGTGTAAAAATAGTACTTATGGTACTTTTTATATATCCTGAAATAATGATCATAGAAACTTGATATTTGAAATGTTGGATCCATAAGTGAAAACAAATTCTGGAAAAAGTAACTTTTGAAATTTCCTTTTCTTAGGGGGTGGAACGGGTAAAAATTTAAACTTAAGTGCGCTCTAATTTCCGGTAGTAATGGCCCTAGAATCTTGAAATTTGTAATGTAGGATTATTCGGTAAAAAAAATTCTGGAAATAATACTTTTTGGAAATTCCGCTTCTTAATAGAGTAAAATGACTAAAAAAAGAGTTCTTCCGGTAATTTTGATATTTTCTGACGTAATGTTCTAGAAACTTAAAATTTTGGATGTAAAATTCTTCGGTGAAAACCAAATTTTTGGGAAAAGTACTTTTTGGAAATTCCGTTTCTTAACGGGGATAAAAAGTATACTTTTTGTACTTTTAATATTTCCTGAAATAATATTCCTAGATAATTGGAATTTTGTAATGTAGGATCCTTCGGTGAAGAAAAAACATACTGGAAAAAGTACTTTTCGGAAATTCCGTTTCTAACGGGGGTAATAAAGTGTAATTTTGGTACTAATTTTTTTTGTTCCTATAATAATTGTCTTAGAAGCTTGAATTTTGGAATGTGGGGTCATTCGGTGAAAAAAAAATCTGCTATGCTAAAGTATTTTTAAAAGATTCCGTTTCTAGAGGTGTAGAAAAGTGTTTTTTATACTTTTTATACTTCTTGAAATAATGATCCTAGGCAGTGAAAATTTCAATGCTGTATTCTTTAGTGAAAAAATATTTTGGAAAAAGTATTTTTTGGAAATTCTGTCTCTAAGAGTCGTAAAGGGCATAAAAAAGTCTAAGTTTGGTACTTCTTATATTTCTTGAAATAACGGTTCAGAAAAAAAGGTTTTTGGAAAATTTAATTTTAAGTGGAAAAGGTGGCAAATGGTTATTTGTACCTATCAATTTATTAAAGCCTAGAAACTCAAAATTTGACGTACAGTATCCTCCAGCCGAAATAACTCCCAAGAGATGGACAGGTTAAAAAGGGGTAACTAAATTGGTACAAGTGGTGTAAAATGGTATTTTTATATCTATACGATAAATACAATAGCACTTTTTATTTCTGTAACTCATATTATATAGAGAGGAATAAAAGTTGCATGGAGATTGAATTGGAAATGTAATGGAGTAGAACGGGGAACGAAATGGAATAGAGCGGGGAGCAATATAGAATGATACTTTTTACTTAAATTTTTCGTATTAAACTTTTTAACTCCATATTTTTTCTCTCTATATGTTTTTTACCCAAAACTTTTTTATTCCAATTTATTTTTTCACTGAAATATTTATTCACTCAAGATCCAAAATCCCGATATAATATGCTATTTACATATACCCCGAAATCCACATAAATTTGGATTTCAAATCCAATTAAAATAGTAAAATATATAGATTTTAATTGGATTTGAAATCCAAATTTATGTGGATTTCGGGGTATATGTAAATAGCATATAAGGGCTCGAAAATTGTCAAAATCTTTTTCACCGGAACGTCCATGACAACGTACCACCGAAATTATTCAAATTTTATTATTTAAGTTATTCAATGAAATCTATTTTATGAAAGACTAAAACGTCCCCAATTAAATAAAACAAAGACTACATATGAGTCATTTTTTGAAATCGGTAGGGTAATCCTGATCCTTCTGTTATCCGGTATTTAACATAACCGGTAACGAAGTTCCGGCGGGCGAGCTAGTGTATTATATAAATTGATCTCGCAAGACATAGTGTCACACATGATCATATATGAAATAATAGCCCTGTTTTTTGCAGACCGGATTAAGATTAGGATTAACCATTGGCGTAGGAAGCCAACATTTCTGGGGGGGGGGCTAAAGCCCCCCCTAGATTTTTTTGAATTTTTTGGTATTTTTTTTTTTAATAGAAAAACCCAGACCTATTCCTGAAGCGTTCCCTTTAACATGAGTCTAGGTGTCCTAGAAACAAATGGCCCCCGAAAGCGGTTAAAAATTCATATTTTTTTAACAAATTTTGATTCTGAAAATTTTTCGGAAATTTAGAACTCCCAGATACGTTTCGAGAATGAAAGATTTTTAATGTTTTTCCTATAGTAAAATCATTATATTACTATGATTTTTTTTCAAGAGAAAGTTCTGATGATTGCAAAAGTTGATGATTACACTGTAAGTAGGTGAAAATGACACACCAAAACGCCGAGACACGTCAACCTAATTTTGGGTCGTAGAATCCAGTGGTGTACCCCGTTTTGAAAAGTTAGCTCAAAATCCCGAGAAATTTCGATTTTAAATTTGTAGCAGATTTAAGGCGATTTTTCATTTTATTTGAATGAAAAAACTTAAAAAAATTGTAAAAACTTGATATTTGTCAAAATGTATATCTAGAAATAATGGACTCCGTTTTCAAGAGGAACAATATGGAACAATACTTGCTCTTATTTTGATGAATTTTATAATATTTTTTTGGATTTATTAAATTTTTACTCTACATTTGCAAATTTAAAATCGAAATATCTCATTATTTTGAGCTAACTTTTTAAAAAGGAGTATACCACTGGATTCTATGACCTAAAAATAAGTTAGGGTGTCTCGGCGTTTTTGTGTGTCATTTCAAAATTTAAAATTTTACTTACAGTGTTATTAGTCAAAATTCTCAGATTCTTTCTTCCAATAACTTTTGTCTATAAAAAACCCCTTAGAATTTAGAAACTTTTTTAAATCAAAGTAGTTAAAATGTTTTCCTGAAGTTAAAACCCTAAGATTTGGTAAAGTTTTTATTACTGACAAAAACATCAGATTCATATAAAAACTTTTTTCAATAATTCAGACTATTTTTCAATGGGAACAACTATTAGATCTAATATAATAATCATTACGAGTCCTTAAGACTCGTAGAATATTCCAAACGAGTCCTAAAGGCTCATTATTATTATTTATTGTTGCAAAAATTAATGAAATCATTAAATTATTAAAAAAAATGTGAATGATTAAAATTCTGGGGGGGGCTAAAATTTTTCTGGGGGGGGGGCTAAGCCCCCCCAGACAGGGCTATCTACGCCAATGGGATTAACTCTATTTAGTTAAAAAATGGATCAAATCAAGTCCAGCATTTTTTTTATATTTTTTTTTCTGAATTTAGTTAATGTAAACAGGAAAAAAAATTAAGCGTTGTCCAAAATGTAAAACGGTATTAATAAATTTGAGTTAATCCTGTATTTAACTAAATTTATTTTTCATTCTTTGCATTTTGGACAAAGCTTAATTTGTTTTTTCTGTTTATATTTACTAATTGCATTTAATTTCAGAAAAAAAAAATATAAAAAAAAATTTCTGGACTTGATTTGACCCATTTTTTAACTAAATAAAGTTAATCCAAATCTTAATCCGGTTCTGCAAAAAACAGGACTAATATAACTATATAAAAGTATATAAGATCATATTAAATTATTTTTACTCGGGATATTAAATCAGCTATTGAAAAATATAAATACGCTTACAAAAAAAATGTCAAACTAAAACAGCAATAAAAATAAAAGGAAAAAAGTATGGGGTGGGCAAAATCAATCCCCTGTTTCTTTCTTCGCGTTTAAAGTTCTTTTAAATTTACTACATTGACATGAACTTTAAAATATTTTAGTTCTGCAAGAGTTGATATATAAAATATATTAAAAGAGCCAAAGTAAATATTAATTTATGGAATGATTTTTTGTTTATTAAAATATAAAATCAACTACAATTATTTTATTTTTTTATTTTCTACACTAATAATATTTTCTTCACCTTCACCGTTGTCTATCAACTGTTCAGTCAAATCCTCATTGTCAGCCGTCTCTTCAATACTGAGGCCAGTATCTAGGCGATTTTTATCAACTGGATAAAGCCAACGTTGATAAAGATATATGAGAAATACAACATCATCACGTAAACATGCTACTCGGTGGGCCGTTGGCATAGTTATAATAAATGCAAAGAAGTCATCAATAAAGGTATTAAAAGCTTTATACATAAATGAACGCCAGGGCAAAGCCGCCACTGATTTCAATTTATAATTAACGAATAGTTGAGGAAGCATAAATAGGAAACCAAATGCGTATACACCATTTACCAGTGAGTTAAGTGTCCATGAATACCAACTACGATGCGGTTGATAGATAAGAGAGTATATTGCACCGCCAAGGCATAAAGGATACAAAAGATAACTGAGATATCGCATGCCTTGTTTATCAAATTCTTCTGTTTTCATTTCGGCTGAGCCAATTGATTTGGTTTTTGTTTCTACTGGACGTTTACGTATCCCCTTTAAAGTTATTTCTAGTTTGAGTATTTTTTTACATTTCCATAATTCAATCAAAACTCCTAAGCCGGCCGGTATTAAAATCAATAATGAAGTCTTCTCATCGAGCAAATAAAAGAAGATGACGATTTGTGAAAAACAACGCCAAAGTGTGGTACGCGTTGAAAGACCTTCGTACGATTTTTTCTTACGCCAGAAAGAGACATCATTTTTAAATGATAGGAAATCAAATAGTGTCTGTAAATGAAAGAAAAAAAAATGATTAAAAATTTACCATTTCAAATGAAAAAGTTATAGGAAAAGTAATGAAAAGTGGAAGAAAGTAATTAAACATGGCTAACAGAAATATTTTTTAAAAGAGTAGGCATCTGATAATACTTTGTAGCGTAGTTTTTGTCTTAAATCAACATTTCGATAACATAAAACGGTAACGTTTTCTTTCTCAAACCCTGACTTGTTTATTTTAATTGATCTTCGTTATTACCTTATATGGTAATAAATTAAAACGTAAATATATTTCATACCCTATTCACACTTACAGTTTTAAACCGTTTTTAGCAATTATTTTTAGCATTTTCTTTCAATATACTGTAATAGAATAAAGAAAGTGCTAAAAATATTGCTGCTAAAAACGATTTAAAACTGTACGTGTGAATAGGGTATCATATGCAAAGATACTCATTTGATGTACCGTTATACCCTATTCACACTTACAGTTTAAAACCGTTTTTAGCAATTATTTTTAGCATTTTCTGTCAATATACTGTAATAGAATAAAGAAAGTGCTAAAAATATTGCTGCTAAAAACGATTTAAAACTGTAAGTGTGAATAGGGTATTAGGTAAAAGCTTTTATATGATGGTGAAGACAAATTATAGGTTAGGTTAGGTTAGGTTGTAAGTGGCTGCTGACGTTTTACGTCAACACACGTAGACTCTGAGGTCCATTGTGATACCACGGGATCGTAATAGGTTTCCCTACTAGTCCCTGTCGTTAAACCAGTTTGAGCCTCTTATGAAACTCCTTAGATGTTGAATTTTGACATCCGACAAATCAGAAAAATCGTACAGCTCCCTAGATCCCAGTGAAGCAAGTCGCTGACCAGAAAGTGCCGGGCAATGGCAAATAAAGTGTTCGATAGTTTCCAACTCCTCTTCATCCATGCAACTTCGGCAAAAGTCATTCGACGGCACATTTAACCGCTCTGCGTGCTTCCCTATAAGACAGTGTCCGGTAATTATAGAAACCACCGTCGAAATCTCTCCTCTTGGAAGCGATATCAGCTCACTTGTGCGCCCCTGATTAAGAGAAGGCCAAATCAGTCGTGTTGTCTCACACGTCCATCCATTTGCCCATCTTTGATTAGTCTCCGTCGCAGAACAAAGCCGTAGGTTTTGCTTGCAAGTTTCTAGAGGCATACCAACACATTCCAATTCTGTTGGAACCTGTAAGGTAGTTCCTAGTCTTGCAAGCTCATCGGCTTTGCAATTCCCTGGAATGTCTCTGTGCCCTGGGACCCATATGAGTCGTATGTTAAACTGCTTGGCCATCTCATTTAAAGACGTGCGGCAGTTAAGGGCAGATCTTGTTTTCAGAAACATTGAATCCAGGGACTTGACCGCGGCTTGACTGTCAGTATAGATGTTGACTGCGGTTGTAGACAAGACATTGCAGCTCAACTAGTCAGCCACTTCCTTTATTGCCAGCATCTCTGCCTGGTAAACACTGCAATGATCTGGCAATCTACGAGCCAGGCTCAATCCAAGCTCTTCCGAATAGACCCCAAAGCCCACTTGTTCGTGCAGCCTCGATCCATCTGTGTAAAAATTTATGGTAGCTCCACTTCCCGGAGTATCCCCCATCCAAGACTCCCTGGATGGTATCATAGTGGTAAAGTGGCGCTTAAAGAGGCTCAAAGAGGGAGCACAATCCACATTTTGTGGTATTATCTTTTTCAAGATCGCGCTATGGCCACAATCGCTGCTCCTCCATTGCAGCGTGCTATTAAGTCGAATTGCCGACGCAGCTGCATACTGCCTACCCAATATGTCCAAGGGTATCAGGTGAAGGAGGATTTCTAATGCAGCCGTAGGTGTAGTACGAAGAGCACCAGTGATGCACATTGACGCCATTCTCTGTACCTTCGTGATAAAGACACAGTTCGCCTTTGTTTCTAAAGCAGGCCACCAGACAATGATTCCATACAGCAAAATTGGACGCACCACTGCTGTATAGATCCAATGAACGACTTGAGGGCTAAAACCCCATCGTTTTCCAATGGCCCTTTTACAGGAATACAAAGCAATCGTTGCTTTTCTCACCCGTTCCTCAATATTACGCCTGAAATTCAGCTTCCTATCTAGAAATACTCCAAGATACTTGGCTCCGTCTGAGAAGGTGATTTCAGTACCGTCCAGAGAAATAGGATCGAAAGCAGGAATCTTATTTTTCCTTGTAAATAAAACAAGCTCTGTTTTACTAGGATTAACTCCTAGACCACAGTCTCTTGCCCATTTAGACAGATCTTTCAGAGAACCCTGAAGAATGTCCCGCAATGTTGGCAGATGCTTCCCCTTTACCGCTATCGCGACATCGTCAGCATATGCGACAATATGACAACCACGTGCTTCTAGAGATAGTAGCATTGAATTCAGTGCCAGATTCCAAAGAAGCGGCGAAAGAACACCTCCTTGTGGTGTGCCCCTATTGACAAATCGAGATATGACGGACGCTCCCAATTCAGACGTGATACGTCTACTGGCAAGTAGGCCTTCCACCATTAAAACGATTTCACGCTTTACTCCCAGACCAGACAATGCCAATATTATCGATTCTGGGATGACATTATTAAAAGCCCCCTCAATATCAAGAAAGGCCACCATAGTGTACTCCTTTACCGAAAGCGATCTCTCGATGGTACCAACGAGCTCATGAAGAGCTGTTTCCGTTGATCGTCCCTTGCTGTATGCATGTTGCTTTGTCGAAAGCAACCTCGGGTCAATCACTCTACGCAAATATGAGTCTAGCATTCGTTCCATTGTCTTTAACAAAAAAGAAGACAGACTAATTGGTCTGAAATCCTTCGGAGCTGTGTGGGAACTTTTCCCAGCCTTCGGGATAAATACGACTCTGGTATCCCTCCATTTTAAAGGAATATATGACCAGTTGATGCATGCTGTGTATAGATTATACAGCAACGGGGCTATATAGTCCGACACTTGCTGCAACTCAGCCGGGATTATACCATCAGGTCCCGGGGATTTATAGGGCCTGAAGCTTTTTATCGCCCAGATTAATGTTGGCATATTTATTATTTCCGAAGCAATTTCAGATGCTTGGGCGTCAGAACGTTCCAAAGCTTGAAACGGCGTCATGGAATTGCCCGGAAAATGCGTGTTTAAAAGGAGATCCAGCGACTCTCCACTGGAGGAAGACCACACCCCATTAGGATCTTTCAGGTATCCCAGGGTGCAAGGAGAAGAAGCCAGAACCTTGCGCAGCCTGGATGCCTCAGAAACGTCTTCTATGTTTCCACAGAAGTTTTTCCAAGAATCACATTTTGCATTTCTGATCATCTTTTTATAACTCTTAAGTTGCAGCCTGTATGCAGACCAGTCCTCGTCCGCTCTTGAAAATTTAGCCTTATTAAAGAGCTTTCTGCAGGAATCTCTGCTCGTCTGCAACTCATTTGACCACCAAGGTGGCTTTTTTTTCCCTCTAGGCTTTGCAGAAGGGCAAGACGCATCCAGGCACCTATTACAAACATTTGTTATATGGTCAACCAGACAGTCAATTTCCGCCAAACTATGCGGTTCAGATAAGGGTACTTCATCCAAAAGCAAAGAAAAAGTCTCCCTATATTTCACCCAGTTTGTTCTCCTCAGATTTCTAGAGACTCTCTCAACCGGGGCACGCTCCCTGAGTAAAAACTCAATGTAGCGATGATCTGAGAAAGAATGCTCTTCCAAAACTCTCCAGTCATCAATTCTATCAGACAATGTATCTGATACAAGTGTTACGTCAAGAACCTCTTGCCGCGAACTTGTAACGAAAGTTGGTTCACCACCCTTGTTACAAATATACAGGTTAGTGCTTAACAAAAACTCCAAAAGTGATTCGCCTCTATCATTTGTGTCTGTACTTCCCCATATCGAATGATGTGCATTAGCATCACAACACACTACTAACTGGTGTCCCCTAGATTCAGACCCCCGAATTAGACCGACAACCTTCTCCGGGGGTATTGACCCCGGGTTAGGAAAATACGCAGAGGCGAGCCAAATAGACTTCCCATGAAGCTCTAAGCTAGCCGCTGTAACATCCATATCACTAAAAGTTGATAAAAAGAATATATTTAAGCCATTTTTTGCCAAGATGCAGGCTCTTGGTGAGCCCTCACCTTTGGCAACCACCAACTTAAACCCAGGGGTCTTCAATCCGCAAACCCTGCCACCCCGCACCCAGGGCTCTTGGATAAAAACCAAGTCAACTGCTCCTGTCGTCAGGCGCAGCAAGAGTGCAACTGAGGCTGCCTTACAGTGATGGAGGTTTATTTGTAGGAACCGCAACATCTTGTTTTATTTCCACCATCCTTTCCACCACCGTGTTATTGGCTTCATCCTCCGTGTTATCAAAGAGGTCGCATTCGTCCCCAGATTCGGTTTCGAATAAGCCAGATATATATCCCATCTGTTCTGAATCGGAGGCAACAGAACTCTCCGAATTCCTCACTGCATGGGCCTCGTCCTGAATGTCACCCATCGTGGCATCAGCTTTATCCTCCATGCCATCACAGAGGTCGCATTCGTTACCAGATTCGGTTTCAAAAATGCCAGATGCATCTCCCATCAGCCTAGAATCGGCCAGCTGAATATCAACCTTCTCCAGATTCTCCTCCCCAGCCGACCCTGCCACTGGCTTGTCTGCGTCCAAAATAGTCTTCTGGTCGCCCTTGTAGACATTGACTCTTATATGAAAAAATCCAAATCTAATAATGCCGTCAGTCCTGGCTAAAAGCGGAAGCGATTCCTCATTAACCAAGACCACAGCTTGACGACGAGCGCCCTCCATCTCACCCAATCTGGCAATTTGCCAATTCTGAGTTGGAAGGTCAGGATTGCAGACTTTTATCATCTTAAGAATCACCGCAGTGTCATTTGTAGCCATTGGGATCCATGCATGAGCTCTGGGTTGCGAGGGGATATCATGTTTTTCCACAACGTCCAGTCTGGCTCCAGGCCATAACTCTCCCACTTGGCTAATGGCAACCTTAAACACGGCTGCGGATCTTTCGTTCCCAAAAGCAACGAGTTTTACTCGCCCCTGATACCAACCTGCGTTGACAGTAGTAGGGAGAAAATCAGGCATACTCTCAAGGAGCCTATAGTAGATTTCATTTAGTTTAGTTTCAACTAAACTCCACTTGTCCCTTGGAATACTACAATCCCCATTTTGCCTGTTTATCACAGCCCTAACGAAGTTACCTTTAACCACTTCACTAAAAGACTGAGTCCAGACGTTGCCGGTCACCTTAGATCTCTTAGGTAAAGGTTTCTCGTCGGGCGAGCGCAACCTTTTACCAGACTTCGATGACGAGGCCGAAACAGCGCTCTGTTTGTCAGATGCGCGCATTGCCGAAAGTTTGTCCTATTCTTCAATGACTCCTTTCGCCCATGATAGCGACGCCCTCTCACGTTCGGAGAGCTTCGTTCCATCAAGTTGGCTTAGTCTGTTAATTATTTTCAAACAAAGCCGTCTCTGGTTGTGCCTGACCTTTGATGGTTTAAGTTTCTTTTTCTTTTTACCACCAATATTAGGCTGAGCACCCCTACCAGAATCAAGGTCGGACTTCAAGGTCGCAACCCTAAGACCAGTGCTAGGACCAGCACCAGTCGGTGAGGCAGAGCCTCGAATTAAATCGGTAATTTTTGTGTCCATATTTTCATTTTCCTGGAAGTGGTCATGAAAATATTACAAAAATACCTATTACGAACAATTTCAAAAATTCAATTAATAGCACGGAGATAAATTAAAACACGTCCACACTTGTCAACAGTTGAACAAGATCAAGACAAATTATACAAGAAGGTAATAATTTTGAACTCACATGTTTCAAAATCATTCATATACTCCATCAAGAAGGTTTAAATAAAAGAATAAAATGAGAGTTTTGTAAAGTGAAACATGTCTACTAATATTAATTAAATAAAAAGTTTTGAATATTAAAAAAAAACATGAATATAATATTAAATGTTCCATATATAAAAATAAAATTTTATAAATATATAAAATTTTGGAGTTTTCAAAAATTAATATTTACACCGAGGTAAGGTTTGGGAATTTTCTAAGAGACAAATTCTGATAAATAGTTTTTCAGTATTTAACTCGGTGCTAATTTTGGACATAATTCTGATACTTCTACATACATGGTTTTCACATATAAATTGGGTATAGCTTTCCAAAACCTTGAAGGTGCCAAACGTTACAAGTAAAACTAAACACTTGCTTAAATACATCAAATGACTTGCATTGCATGTGGTAATTTATCCCTGGAAAGAAACCAAATGCAATTACCATAAATGGCAAACTTCAGCATAGTGACGTAACTATATTCATTGGGGTTAAAAATCTGATCTGTGACATAAAGGTATTTATAGCTGTCCATGAAATATTACAACCTATGAAGGGCAGAGATTTTACGATCAATATACTAAGTGAGTAAAAATCAACTTTAGAAATAAAATTAAGTGATACATCATTATTGAATTATATAAAGACATGAATTATAAATATCACTTGGTGTACATTTTATTAAATTTACTTTGTCCCAATTCACAACAGGCAATTTTAATTGCGGCAATTTTTGTGTTTCTCTTTTGAACTTGCCGTATATGTTTACACACTGGCAATTCTGTTCGGCAATTCCAAAAAGAAATGTGAAAATACTCTATAGAGTGAGAGTTGCGAATGAAAAAACAAAACGAATTGCCAGTACGAGCAAGTTTTTTCCCCTTTCCATTCCTCTTACCTCTCTCTCCTATAAACTAAGAATTGCGGCAATTAAAATTGCCCTGTATAAATTGGGACTTTAAGTAAAACATAAAAAAATGAAATACCAAATCAGTGTTATTTAAATTCTTAAAATGATCAAAACATAAATTTATTTAAATTTTTCATTTATTAACCTTAAGAAAAGTGAATTCATGATATTAGCAGTATTCAGCTTTAATCGCTTTTATGTATTAATAAATATTTTTCTTTGAAATTTGAGATACTAAAGTGATAAATTAGTTTAGTTTCATTTTGGGCTGATGTGGACATTAGACTGGGTCGACCATAAAGGAGAAAAAAAAAGTTCCAATTGGGCGGGCTTAATTTTAAAGATTACCTCGAAAAAGTTCCATAGCCAAAATATTAGATTTTTAGGTCGCGATTTGGTACCGCCGAAATCGTTATTTGTTCATAGCTTTGTCATTTGATGTCCGATCGTTATAAAAAAAAAAAATTTGTTAGAAAGTCCTCAGCGAGTACTAAATTTGACCCATATTCGGTTTGGACCTCTGAGGTCATCTTCGTGTTATGAGTGTTAGTTTCTCAACTTTCTACCCACCTAAATGATTTTTATTTTTCCATTGAATTATAACACTAAAAAATTCATGAAATTCTTCCCTTAGAAGTACCCTCTTAAATTAATTAACAAAAAAGTTACATTTGATTTAAGATTTTTAAATACAATATAAAGAAAATTAGAAAAAACACTTGTTATTATGCCTTTAAACTATATTTAAATTTTTTAGTTTGTATTTAAATAAATACGAACAAGTGTTTCGAATCTTTTTCTATGGAAAATTAAAATCGAATGTAACTTTTTTGTTAATTAATTTAAGAGGGTACTTCTAAGGGAAGAATTTCATTAATTTTTTAGTGCTATAATTCAATGGAAAAATAAAAATCATTTAGGTGGGTAGAAAGTTGAGAAACTAACACTCATAACACGAAAATGACCTCAGAGGTCCAAACCGGACATGGGTCAAATTTAGTACTCGCTGAGGACTTTCCAAAAAAAATTTTTATAACAATCGGACATCAAATGAAAATGCAATGAACAAATAACGATTTCGGCGGTACCAAATCGTGACCTAAAAATCTAATATTTTGGCTATGGAACTTTTTCGAGGTAAGCTTTAAAATTAAGCCCGCCCATTAGGAACTTTTTTTTCGACCCGGTCTAGTGGACATACTGGTCAGTGTTGGTATTTGAGAATTTTCAATTAGTGCCAAGTTGAAGGCTAAAAAGGGCCAAAATAGGTTTAAAGGGCCAAATTTTTTTTTTTTTAATATTTTTTAATACTTTTTACACAAAACTTATAACTTTTTTTATAAATGACGGTTTTGAAAGTAAAATCATCTCTGCGGAAAAGGTGGCCAGTCGAGGACATAGAGTGTTTTTTTGTACAAAAAGGACCTGTCAGCAATTAACACCTTGTGATATGTTCCAGGACTTGTGTCGAACTGATCTTTTAGATCTCCGGACACACTTTTACTGGTTTAGAACTAGTATTCCACGACAAGTTCGCGTTCAATAAGTCATGGGATAGGTTTTTAGGATCATTTTTTCCTGAAGGACCAATCAATTTCCCTCAGGGATTAAACACTTCAAAATCTTAATTTAAAGGAAACAGAAACTTACATTGTTGTAAGGGGGAACAACTGATAATTTTTTCGTGTTTGTAATACATAATTAAATTTAAGTACGAATATTTTTATTTTAAATAAATTTTGACAATATTTGGAAAGAACGAAAAAGGGCCAAAACTCTTATTTTTGGTGCCACTGACCATTCAATAGTGCCAAAAATGGCACTATTGCGCCACATTTCCCAACCGTGATACTGGTCACCATGTAAGTAGAGGCAAATATAATTATCTCTTTGTTAAGAGATAAAATGTTTACTCATAAGTTTTGTTCTATTTGTGTCACGGTTGGGAAATGTGGCACAATAGTGCCATTTTTGGCACTATTGAATGGTCAGTGGCACCACAAATAACAGTTTTGGCCCTTTTTCATTCTCTCCAAATATTGTCAAAATTTATTTAAAATAAAAATATTCGTACTTATATTTAATTATGTATTACAAACACGAAAAAATTATCAGTTGTTCCCTCTTACAACAATGTAAGTTTCTGTTTCCTTTAAATTAAGATTTTGAAGTGTTTAATCCCTGAGGGAAATTGATTGGTCCTTCAGGAAAAATTGATCCTAAAAACCTATCCCATGAATTATTCAACGCGAACTTGTCGTGGAATACTAGTTCTAAGACCAGTAAAAGTGTGTCCGGAGATCTGAAAGATCAGTTCGACACAAGTCCTGGAACATATCACAAGGTGTTAATTGTTGACAGGTCCTTTTTGTACAAAAAAACACTCTATGTCCTCGACAGGCCACCTTTCCCACAGAGATGATTTTACTTTCAAAACCGTCATTTATAAAAAAAGTTATAAGTTTTGTGTAAAAAGTACTAAAAAAATATTTAAAAAAAAAATGTTGGCCCTTTTCAACCTATTTTGGCCCTTTTTAGCCTTCAACTTGGCACTAATTGAAAATTCTCAAATACCAACACTGTGGTAAATCCCCTTTCCCCTCGCAATAAATGTTTACTTATTTATTATGCCTTTTTGGTATAGAATTTTACTATTATTTTAAATATTTTTTATCCACGCCCACAAAAGTGGGCAGACGACTGCAGAACTATGAAATTCGTCTACAAAAAATGTTTCATTTGCGTAGTAAAAGTACAAGTGGTAAAATTTTTCCCCTTATCCGATTTTGCACCTTTTCGAACTCAACCATCCCAAGACCATAAGACATATTGGTACATATTCAGGGAATGACTTCTCCACTATTTCATATTTTTCAGTTATATACACTATAGCAAAAACTTATATTTATAAAGACTATGTATGAGTCAGTTCTCTTTGACTTTTAAAGGTGGTTTTAGTTTTACAAATGCCATTTGGGAAAGCTGGAAAATTTGTTTACCTTTTATTTTCCGTTTAATTTTGCTGGTTGTTTTGATTTAATTAAATTAATTTCTTTATTTTATTATGTATTTTTCTATTTTGTAGTGACACAACAATAATTTTCATTCATCATTTTTAAATTTTTCAATGTTTATTTTTCGTTATTCTCAAATCGTTCCCAAATACTTTCCAACAAAAGATTGCCATCTATTAATAACGACTTCGTTATTACTGACACTACTATTCATGAGTTACCCCTGCACTATAGGACATTAATTAGGTGCATCGTAGGAAACCCAGTATATTTTTTGTTTTGTTGAAAAACGAAATAATCTTTTGTATATTAGTACAAAAAGTAAAAAAAAAACAAGTATTCGAAAGTATCGAATAATTCGACACGAAAAACCGGTTTCTCGAAAACCACCTTTTTAAAAACCAGTTTATCCAATAATTCTAAAACCGATTTTGACAACTGTAAAGACAAAACGGAGGCCTTTGTCACAGACTAATACAGACTCGACATAAGTGACAGGTGTCAAAAAAGTAGTTCTGAACCATATGGTTAATATTTTCAAATTATTCTACGAATTAGGTTAGAAAGAGAAAACTGATATAATGCGCCA
Source organism: Pegoplata infirma (assembly GCA_963921195.1). NCBI lineage: Eukaryota > Metazoa > Arthropoda > Insecta > Diptera > Anthomyiidae > Pegoplata > Pegoplata infirma. Next base: position 184,197,008 of record OY992540.1, read on the forward strand.
TAAGAAAAATGGATGCCAGATCGGTTTTTGTTGTTTCACTCACTCCTACGTCGTAGAAAGTGTTGCCATGTTGGCGTAAAACGTACTAAAAACCTCTGTGTTTTCTCCTAAAATCGCTTAGTTTTTCCCCATTTTTTCTCATAAAACTCTACTGTCGAGTCTGTATTTAGTCTGTGCCTTTGTCTTTCACGAATTGCATCTACTATAGTACTGTACACTTCATTTTGACGCGTACAGTGTATGCATGATTAATAAATAAAAAATCGAAAATATCGAATAATTCGACACGAAAAACCGGTTTCTCGAAAACCACCTTTTTAAAAAAAGCCGGTTTTGAAAAACTGGAAAAATAGTTAAAAAAACAGTTTATCGAATAATTCTGAAACCGGTTTTGACAACTGTAAAGACAAAACGGAGGCCTTTGTCTTTCACGAATTGCATCTACTATAGTACTGTACACTTCATTTTGACGCGTACAGTGTATGTATGAATAATCGGACTGATTAATTAGTCGATTAATCGCACATCCCTATTAATAATAATATAAGATAATTTTAAATTACTTAAAAACAATCATATTAATTAATATAATATACTCACATGAATACTAGCCACAAAAATTGTTACCAATAGTAAATAAAGGTTTGTATCGGATAGCATTGATTTAACTTCTTCAATGTCATTTTTAGAGAAACCCATTTGGTTCATCATTTTCATGGCATGCTCTATCATAAGCATTAAACGTAATTTTCCAATACCCATTGGTCGAAAATGAAAATTAATTGTAAATGTGGTCATATTGCGTTTGACAGGAACTAAATTTTTCATACGCATGTTAAAGAAATCTGTCTTTAATATGGGTAGAATTTGTTGATGCCGATTGACATGTATCAGTTGTGCCATTTCGGGAGGAACATCATTGGCGGATAATGATATGAGATCCGTAAGTAGTGAAACATGGACTTTTGTCATGATATGGGTCTTTGGTTTAATTGTGGACGTTAATGTTTCAGATTTCTTCGCAGTAGTTTCTTTTATTTGATCTTTCTAAAATGGAAAATTCAAAGGAAAAAGTTTGTTGCTTAAATCTTTTGTTTTCCACAACCTTATTACAACTTACAATTGTATTCTCTCCTAATAAATTAAATGCTTCAGCTTTCGGTACCATATATTCAGTAATACTTAAACTATGTATCACAGTTGGTCCATCTCTTTTCAAAGTTTTAAACTCCAATGGTTCGCCTTCCAGTGCCAAAACTACATGTAAATTTAATGTTCCATTTCGCCTCGTTTTTGCCGGCACCTTTATTTCATACTCTTTTTCGAAATTCTCCCAATAATTGAAATTTTTAATGCTTTCCAATTTGGTGACCTCAGTTGAAATGGGATTTGCACTGGTTGAGGTAAACAAAGCCAATTGCATACGTGGTTTATTCATTAGAAAGGAAGTGTAGCAGGGCACATCACTACACTTGAGTGTAGTGAATAATTGTGCCATCATCCACATTGAGTGACCTATGTAACCGAGAAAGGCTACACCCAAAATAGTGGTAATCGATGGAAATGCCATTTCAAATTAGTTTATTAATTAATTTTTGGACATTTATTATTGGAAAAATGAAAAAGGAAAACGCCTTCTAACAAACTTCTAAAAAACCAACAGCTGATTGTTTGACAGCCGGCAAATATTTTACATTGTTGCCAACGGATTTTTTTTTGATAATCTTAGCGATTTTGCTTGGAAATTAACGCACCATCTACACGTGGGAGAATTTTTTCATGAAAGCTGAGATAACGTCGGCAGAGAAGCAGTTGGGAAATTTCAATATTTATCTCAATATCAAATGGTGTGGAAAACGAGCTGCAATTATTCTTATGAAATTTCATAATTTTCAATCAGCCGTGGAATAACTATGTATGTTTTTCATCATAAATATATGTACAATCTATTATTTAAGCACATACATTTGTTTATACACTTATTTTTTTAATGATTTATTTTATTTTTCCTTTTTTCGACGCCATTTGCTCCAAAAAACAATTGTAAACATACAAATATAAGTGAATTTGACACTTGATCTCATCCAATCTCATCAGATTGTTGTTATGAGATATCTCATAACAACTATCTGATGAGATCAAATACTGAGACTAATATTTAGTCCACACCTGACAGAAATTTCTTTGCGATTGATTTTGACGTTTCTTGATACAAATATCTCAGTATTTCTCCCAGGTGTAGACAGCGGGTAAAACTTTTTAGTTTTTGACGATAATTGTAAAAATTTAATATGGCATTCACACTAGCGACATTTAACAAGTTATTCAACAAAACACCAGTAGCAGAATTAAAACGTAATATGGAGTTCACACTAGCGACCTTAAACAAGTTGTTTAACAAAACACCAGTAGCAGAATAAAAACGTAATGGACACAGAACAAAGACTTTAAACATCTCACTCTTGAACGCTTCAAAACGGCAAGTGTGAACGCCGTATAATGGACACAGAACAAAGACTTTTTTAAACATCTCAACACTTCAAAACAGCAAGTGTGAACGCCGTATAATACACTCAACCAAAAATCATTGTATTCCCAAAGAAAATCGTTGTAAATTCAACAGAAATCATTGTTGATTTTGACCCTACAAATATTTATGTTGATTTCGATAAAAATTGTTGTCAGTTTTTGTAAGAGTTGATTAACTCGTATTTTTTATAAACTCAACTCATATTTTTGTTGATATAAGAAATTTTATCAATAAAAAAAGCTTGTTAATATTCTTTTATTAATAGTGCGTTTACAGTGGTTTTCTAAGCTAGCTTAAAGTAGATTGTGGCTCCAATCCAGTTTCAATCTATTAGATTGCCCATACAAATTTATTTTTTTCAATCTAGTAGTTTAGGCTCTAATCGGCAAACGCAATCTGGTAAAGTTAGATACAACTCTGTATTTCTATTATTTGCATTTTCCAACACTGATAAACACTGACACAAAGTCTGCCGTTTTGATGACGCCGCCAAGTATGTATATGCCGCCGTCATTGTTATTTGTAAACGCCGTCACTGTCCTTGTTAATCATACGACGACTAATAACCGTCGCTGTCTTTTGACGCAGTCACACACATTTATTACCAACTTGTTGCAATAAATGCCAATCCTAATCTTCTCAAATGAAAAAAATGCCAATGTAAACGGTACAGATTGCAAAGTAGATTAAAATCGCAATTTACTAGATTAGAAATCCAATGTAAACGCACTATAAGTATTCCCCGGAATAATTATACACGCCTTTTCAATTACTAATATGTTTATTTATTTATAACTAATTAAATCTATTAATGAAAGAACGTTGATGTTAAAAAGCAAGACAATTGAAAAGTATAAAAAGAATGATGCAAAAATATATATGGTGGTGTTGCCATATTAACACTTTGTAAAGAGTATATACACACAGGGGTAACTCATGAATAGTAGTGTCAGTAATAACGAAGTCGTTATATACAGATGGCAATCTTTTTTTTGGGAACGATTTGGGAATAACGAAAAATAAACATTAAAAAATTTTAAAATTATGAATGAAAATTATTGTTGTGTCTCTTGAAAATAAAAAAATACATAATAAAAAAACGAAATGAATATAATTAATTCAAAACAACCAGCAAAATTAAACGAAAAAAAAAGGTAAACAAAATTTCCAGCTTTCCCAGATACCATTTGTAAAACTAACACCACCTTTAAACGTCAAAAAGAATTGACTATTGCATAGTCTTTATATATTTAAGTTTTTGTATACACAGACTAAATACAGACTCGACAGTAGAGTTTTATAAGAAAAAATGGGGAACAACTAAGCGATTTTAGGAGAAACACAGCGGTTTTTAGTCCGTTTTACGCTAACATGGCAACACTTTCTACGACTTATGGCGTTTTCTTTTCTGAAACAAAATGTTGCACCCTTAAACAGGGGTATCTCATGAATAGTAGTGTCAGTAATAACGAAGTCGTTATTAATAGATGGCAATCTTTTTTTGGAAAGTATTTGGGAACGATTTGGGAATAACGAAAAATAAATATTAAAAAATTTGAAAATTATGAATGAAAATTATTGTTGTGTCACTTGAAAATAAAAAAATACATAATAAAAAAAAAGAAACGAATATAATTAAATCAAAACAATCAGCAAAATTTAACGAAAAATAAAAGGTAAACAAAATTTCTAGCTTTCCCAGATACCATTTGTAAAACTAACACCACCTTTAAACGTCAAAAAGAATTGACTCTTGCATAGTCTTTATATATTTAAGTTTTTGCCCTTAAATAGTATCATTTGTAAAATGTAGCCACAACCCTTTTAATGTGTTGCCAGTTTTGTGATTACAAAAAAACAAAAAATTTTGAAAATTTTTCTTTCAACCAAAATATTGGCAATCAGCTGTTTTTATAAGGCAATTTTACTACCCGTCAATTTATGAAAGTGGGAAAAGTGTGACATTTTCAAACTTAAAAAATGCAACATTTTTAGAAAAAAACATAATAAATTTTTAAAGTGCTGCCAGTTTTTTAGAAAAGAACAAAAAAAATGCAATATTTTTTAAAGGGACGGTAAAATGTGACATTTTTTGCCAGAAAAGAAAACGCCATTAGTGTTTCTTCACAATACAGCAGCAAGCAGCTGAGCAGCAAAATTTCTACATGTGTTTTGTTGTGTGACGGTAGTGCTAAATTTTGGTTCAGCACTGTATAGATTTTTGTGTAAAATTTAAACTTCTCTTCTTTCGATATCATGTTTGTAATTTGCTCTTAGCTATTTTTGTTTCCCACTTCCATTTTTTTATAGCAACAAAAATTCTCTTCTTAAAAGCTCCATTTCGAAATTGCCCCTCCTCACATGCATTTTTTTGTTTTAACTATTTGCCATCGTATACTTTAAACCAAACTTCTCTCCATCAAATATGCAAAATAACGGCGTATTCTTCATTTTGGTATATACTTGCTCTTTCTGTGATATGCATACCTTCGATTCATAATGATTGATCACTCTAGCAAACAATAGTTGTTGTATTAATTTTTCGGAGTTAAAGTTTTTGCGCTTCATTCTGTTAAATTTTTATTTATTACGACATTAAGTCAAAAGCCGTCAAAGCAGAAAGTTGAAAGTGTTCTACGTACATAATTTTAAAACATATTTAAGAATCCCACGAGGAGATTTAGATTGTAGAAAGTGACAGTACAGTTGATAAATAATTTTCAAGTGACCTAACTAAAGTGAACCACATGTTTTCATCTTGGGAAGTGTTATCCCCAAAAGGCTGTTAATCAGCTACACTTTAAGGCATACCTTGGGAAAGAACAAAATCTAGGATACCTTTGATTTCATCCCAGAAAATTTATACATGTTGCAGGGAGTTTTCTAATCCCAAAATTCTCCGAAATTCGACACGTGTCAACATCTGGATTTACTATAACTATTAATCACACCAGCTCAGTAAAAATCTTATAAAACACCTATTGACGGCCACATGGACACCTACAACGAGGTATTCCCATTGGATAAAATGTGCTAATCGGACTACTCAGGAGTATTATCGGTTGTAAGATTAATTTTTTTTATAACAACCTCATGATTTTTCTTGGAAAGCAAATAATTTTTTTTCTTTAAAATATCTAAATGTTCTAAATTAATTAAATTTTGATTCTTAATTAATGTCAGTAAAATATTTTTGTCCAGAGCTTAATTTTACAAATTTCCTAAACCTCTTTTAAAATCAAATATTAAATTATTAATTTCTATTACACACACATTTTTCGTGAGTGTAACTAAAAGTAAACATGAAAATAATTTTGTAAATCTTATATATATATTAAATCTTAAGCTTGATTTACACGTTAACTACCCTTGACTACCCTTATCTACTATTTCCCAGTATTGGAGGATAGCAATTGTCAAATTCAAATAATTTTTCATACAAAATTATTTAAACCCGGCAAACCGTATCACTAATACTGGGAAATAGTAGATAAGGGTGGTCAAGGGTAGTTAACGTGTAAACTGCCCTTTATATACAAATATTTCATTCATTTTATTTCTTTCTTACCTTCTTCTTTTTCTTTTTGTTCCTAATTTTCTCTGTTGATATTTTTGTTAATTTGTTGTTGTTAATTTGTTAAATTTAAATTTACGAAGAGAAAGACAGGAATAAATATGAATGACTGTTAAAAGATAATGTTAAATTTAAGTTTCAGCATACTTTCTCATACCAATCTTTACAAAGGGCCCGATGCATCGATACACGGAGAGAAATTTATGTAAGTTTGTATAATATTTATGTTAAGTATTGTTAATTTTGTACTTCTTTAATTGATTTGCCATAATATTAACGTTACCATAAATTTTCATTTCAATTTTTAAAATAGAAATTGATTTCTCTTAGAAAATTATAAATAAGGTTTAAAATAAATTACAATATTTAAATAATTTTCCATGATTTATCATGACCTTTAGTTAATTACTTTTTAAGAGAACATTATAAATATGAATTTTGAATAAACCGCTTTTGTTAACCTAATGTAACCAAGCCATTTCTGTGTTGTAATTGGGTTGCCAGTAACATTTTCTTTGGAATTTTGGTAACATGGTTGGGATAAGGGCAAAGGGGAAGTTACAACTTTTCCTCAAACCTGAAGTAAAACCTATTTCAATAGTTTCCGATTTTATTAATTCCTTCCGCCTTAATCAGCACGTGAATTCTTCTGTAAGTGTGGTTTCGAGGTGACGTAGCAAAAACCCTCCCATCCGGCGAGCTAGACCCCATGCAAGCACGTGCGTTATTGTCACTGAGAAGCGAATGCGGTATTCGACAAGCCATTCACCCTACCGTACCATTACAAAGTGGCTCCCAACGTGGGGCAGATATGGGACAAATTTACAATACCATAATAAAATTAAAATCTATTTTTTTAACATCTGGTACCGGGAATACCATATATTGTTCCACCTATCAAAATAATAAGTATACTAAAGTTTTAATCTGGTTTTCAGTTTCTGGAATTACAATTAAATCTGTTTCAAAACTATTTATATTGTACCGAAGTTGAGACTTGTTTTGGAACTTTACGTTTACTTCGCAATTTTACTCATCCTTTGTGTTGCTATTATTATGCTTAGGTCTAGCATATTTTTTCTGGAATATAAGAATTTCGTTCCATATGAACCGGTTGCTTATCCGAATAAATTGTGCAGGACCGTTATGCAGCATAAATTTGAGAAAAGCAAAATAGCAACACAACCCATTTTTTTACAGTTTTACAATTCAGGTTCAAGTTTACAAATGATTTGGTTTGGTTACAATATTAGGTTACGTTTTGAAAATTTTAAAGAAAACTCAAACAATTTTCGTGGGTTCGATTGATTTGAACTTTAATAGTAATAATTTTTTTTAAATTTAAGAATATTTTCGATAATTCCCTATCGTTTTTTATTCTTTTTTTAATTGTCTTTGACAATTTAATTTTTGTTTGAAAAATGGCTGTACAGCACAGTATGGAAAAATATTGCATCTCAGATGGATGTTAATAATATTTGTTCAATTTGCCATGCAAATTATGATCACACAAGCATTTTAGTTTCCACAAGATGCAGGCACATTTTTCATCGTGAGTGTATTGTGGTCTTTATTTCTACAACACCTAGTTGTCCACAATGCCAGACTTCGGTTACTAAAACCAGTTTACTTGAATATAGACATCCCAACTATAATGAAATGTTACAACAAAACAACGATAGCATTAATATACCGGTTGGTAGAATTTTATCAGGGCGAAAGAACAAAAACAAACAAAAATCTAATCAAAATCGAAATAGGTCGTCAAATCAAGAAAGTGTAGAAGAGGGAGAGGTTCCAGATAGGGATTCCGATTTAATACATTTGGAAAATCGAATTCGCTCTAATGTACAAAATAGTGTAAATTCGGAAATCAGTCAACTGAAATATGTTGTCGAACGTTTAACTGAACAATTTCAAAATTTCAACATAAGTAGAAATCGAGAGCCAGAATGGCCTAGAGAAATTTTTCAAAATTCTCTACCTCAACAAAGTGTAGCACAACCCCATCCAACTCTATATCATTCTACGGCACCTACTATTCATAATAACTCAAGCGGGTATAATTTCCCACAACCTGGTGCAAATGCACATCAAGCCCATGTTCCATTGCTTAGGGGGAATGTTAATAGGACTCCTCCAGCCGCTGGTATAATTCTTAATAGTGCACAAATTTCAAGCATTATAAGTAAATGGAATGTTACTTTTAGTGGATCAAATATGCCGGTTGGAAAGTTTATTAAAATAATAAACTCTCTCACAACAGATAGTTTATATGGAAGATTTGATTGGTTGCGTGAGCACTGTCACCTTTTATTTACTTGCCAGGCGAAGGACTGGTATTGGAGAAACCGTGGTTCAGTAGATCAGATAGAATGGGAATCGTTGTGTACTGCTCTTGAAGCTTACTTTAGTGACCATTTGTCTGATATAGATATTAAAGAAAAAATGAAAGAACGAAAACAACAAAATAATGAAAGCTTTGATGATTTTTACTATGCGATTTTACAGTTTTGTGATCGTTTACATAGTCCAATGAGAGAATTAGAACTGACGGAAAGATTACGAAGAAACTTGAAACCTCGTTTAAGACGGGAGTTATTTTATTTTCAAATTCATAGCGTTTCACATTTGCGTCAATTAGTTTTGAGACGAGAAGCATATAGCTCAGAATTAGACGGAAATCCAAATAATTTGAGAAAACAAGTTAATGGTTTAGATTTTGATGAAGAAAGTGATTTTTATGATGAGGATTTTCTAGAAGAGGTTGCTGAGTTAAGAAAGCAAAGAGATGACCGTACCAAAACCGAAAAGAAAATTTGTTGGAATTGTAGAGAAGAAGGTCATCGATACAAACAATGTTTAAAGGACAGAATCATATTCTGCTATGGGTGTGGTTCTGCAGGAGTCTACCTACCTGACTGTGAGAAGTGTAAGGGAAACTCCAAGTCGAGTGTCAACACCAACAACAGTTTGCGCTCGAGAACCAAGTAGTTTTGCCTGACGAAGACAAAACTAACAAAATTATAAACAATCCTAATTCAACAAAATCAGATGGTAGTACACAAACCTCAGTAATTTTCGAAAGAGAAAATCTTAAACCTATTTTATTTCCCATTAAACCATACCATGAAAGAGTCAGATTATATGAACTAGCTAGAAAAAGAATATTTTGTGAATCATTGACAAAGCCAATTGATAGTTTTCAGATAGCAAGCGAATTAAAAGAAATACTCAAAGAATACGTAATTTTTATAAAATCTTTAAACAAAATAAATCTAAAGTTAAATCTTGTATTGATTCCATTGAGAAATCAAAATCAGATATTCGACCGTATATTCAAATTGAAGTTTTTAAAATGAAATTGTTGGGACTTTTAGATTCTGGCGCGTCTTTATCGTGTTTGAGCGGTTCCGCAGCTGAAAATTTTCTTAAACAGAATTTACCTTACAAAAAATTTTCAAATTTTGTAGAAGCTGCTGGTGGCCAACAGTACCGTATTCTTGGTTATGTTGATACAGAAATCTCATATCAGAATTTAATAAAAACAATTCGGTTATATATTATTCCGGATTTAAAGCAAGATTTATACTTGGGTATCGATTTTTGGCATGTATTTGGACTAACGAATATGATTTTTGGAAAGGTTAGCATAGAAGAACTTAGTCAATCTTGTGAAGAGCATTTTTTAACAATTGAGCAAAAGCATAGACTAGATAAAGTCATTTCACTTTTCCCGGATTTTTATAAAGAAGGATTAGGAAAGACCAACGTAATAGAACATGCAATTGAAATTCAGCCAGGAGCCAAACCGATAAAACAAAGATATTTCTCAGTCTCTCCAGCTGTTGAGAAAAGAATTCATGAAGAAATTGATCGTATGCTTAAACTCGGAGTTATAGAACCAGCCCCTCCTACTTGTTCATGGAGTAGTCCTATAGCTTGTGTTCAAAAAGAAGGAAAATTCAGACTATGCTTAGACTCTCGAAAACTTAACAGCCTTACAGTTCGTGATGCATATCCGCAACCCAAAATAAATGGAATCTTATCGAGATTACCAAAAGCAGAATTTATTTCGTCTTTGGACTTAAAACATGCTTTTTGGCAAGTTGGTTTAGAAGAAAAATCCCGTGACATGACAGCTTTCACTGTGCCAAACAGACCTTTATATAGATTCAAGGTGATGCCTTTCGGCTTGACAAATGCGCCTCAGACACTTTGCCGTCTGATGGACGTTATTATTCCATCTCACCTGAAAAACAGAGTATTCGTCTACTTAGACGATTTACTTTTGGTAAGCGATTGTTTTGAGGAACATGTTTCATTGTTATTTGAAGTAGCCCAATTGATTCGTAAAGCTGGTCTTACATTAAATATTTCTAAATGCAAGTGGTGTATGAAGGAGGTACGATACCTCGGGTACATAATTGGATCTGGGTGTATAAAACCTGACTGGGATAAAGTGTCCGCAATCCAAAAATTGTCTGCTCCCCGTTCGGTAAAAGAAGTCCGACAATTTTTAGGCCTCGTTGGTTGGTATCGGCGGTTTTTGGAAAATTTTGCTTCATTAACTAGCCCACTTACAGACCTTACTAAGAAATCTAAAACTTTTCACTGGAATCCTGAAGCCCAAAAATCTTTCGAGTTGATTAAAGAAAAATTAACTTCAGCCCCTGTCTTGGTGACACCAGATTTCGATCGTCCTTTTATAATTTCTTGTGATGCGTGTAAAACAGGTGTAGGCGGAGTTCTTGCTCAGGAAGATGACAATGGCGTCGAAAGACCCATTGCGTTCTTCTCGCATAAATTGAATAGAGCTCAACAAAATTATTCAATAACTGAGTTAGAATGCCTAGCTGCTGTTTTGAGTATTGAAAAGTTCCGCGAATATGTTGAAGGCCACGAATTTAGTGTAATAACTGACCATGCTTCTTTAAAATGGTTGATGCGCCAACCAGATTTAAATGGCAGACTCGCGCGCTGGTCACTTAAGCTCCAAGGCTTTAACTTTTCAATTTTACACCGTAAGGGAAGTCAACATATTGTACCGGATGCTTTATCGCGGTTACCTACGGAAAACGAAAACAGTTTGTATATAAAGAACATTGAAAGTATAGAAGTTTTAGAACCTGAAATAGATTTATCATCACCTCATTTTTCTTCAGAACAATATCTTCAACTGAAAAAAGAAATCGAAAATAATCAGAGTCGGTTGCCCGATTTAAAAATCATAGATGGTTTCATCTATAAACGCACAGAGTTTTCTCGTGATAATTTTTCGGAGGCTCGATCATGGAAGTTGTGGGTCCCACAGGGACTTGCTTCTTGTGTGATCGAACGCGCTCATAACCCACCCATGTTTGCACATGGAGGAGTCGGAAAGACCCTTGAGAGATTGAGGCGTAATTTTTATTGGCCTAACATAGCTTCTCAAGTTCGTTCATTTGTTTTAAATTGTGATATTTGTAAACAGAGTAAAGCACCTAACGCTATACTGAGACCACCAATGGGTAGTCAAGCAAAATCGTTTAGACCCTTCCAAAGATTGTATTTAGATTTTATTGGGCCTTATCCTCGCTCGAAAGCAGGCAATGTTGCTATTTTCTTGGTACTTGATCATTATACGAAATATCCCTTGTTTAAAGCTCTTCGTAAAATGTCTACTTCATCAGTTATAGATTTTCTTGAGAAAAATGTATTTCATTTATATGGAGTTCCAGAAGTTGTCATGACGGACAATGGATCCCAATTCCGTTCATCCCTTTTTGAAAGCTTTTTAACAAAATATGGAGTAAGACATATGTTCACTGCCATTTACTCGCCCCAATCTAACAATTCGGAACGAGTAAATAGGTCAATTATTTCGGGAATCCGATCATATCTCGGAAAGGACCATCGATTGTGGGATACACATCTAAGTCAAATAGGAGTAGCATTAAGAAGTTCATATCATAGTTCATTAGGCTTTTCGCCTTATTATGTTCTATTTGGCCAACAAATGATAACCCATGGCAAATCATATGAGGTTTTGAAAAAGTTAGACGTATTGGAAGAGGGACTTGATGTTATAGAAGACACAGATAAATTGCATTTTATTCGACAAAAGGTTCAAGAAAATTTAGAGAAAGCTTATAAAGTCAATAAACGTACTTATGATTTAAGAACTAGAATCGTAAATTTTTCTGAAGGTGAAATCGTCTACAGGCGTAATTTTTCCCAGAGCAATAAGGCTTCGGCTTATAACTCTAAGCTTGCTCCCAAATTTTTAAAATCAAAAATTTCAAAGAAAATTGGTTACTGTAATTACAGACTAGTTGACATGGATGGAAAAGATGTAGGCGTATATCACGCAAAAGATTTACAAAAATCAAATACTTGTATTGACACCACAAAATCGTAACCGTTTCCCACATTATTTCTCATTTTCAGGAAAACTTCGAAATAATGTGTTTTGTGACGGTAGTGCTAAATTTTGGTTCAGCACTGTATAGATTTTTGTGTAAAATTTAAACTTCTCTTCTTTCGATATCATGTTTGTAATTTGCTCTTAGCTATTTTTGTTTCCCACTTCCATTTTTTTATAGCAACAAAAATTCTCTTCTTAAAAGCTCCATTTCGAAATTGCCCCTCCTCACATGCATTTTTTTGTTTTAACTATTTGCCATCGTATACTTTAAACCAAACTTCTCTCCATCAAATATGCAAAATAACGGCGTATTCTTCATTTTGGTATATACTTGCTCTTTCTGTGATATGCATACCTTCGATTCATAATGATTGATCACTCTAGCAAACAATAGTTGTTGTATTAATTTTTCGGAGTTAAAGTTTTTGCGCTTCATTCTGTTAAATTTTTATTTATTACGACATTAAGTCAAAAGCCGTCAAAGCAGAAAGTTGAAAGTGTTCTACGTACATAATTTTAAAACATATTTAAGAATCCCACGAGGAGATTTAGATTGTAGAAAGTGACAGTACAGTTGATAAATAATTTTCAAGTGACCTAACTAAAGTGAACCACATGTTTTCATCTTGGGAAGTGTTATCCCCAAAAGGCTGTTAATCAGCTACACTTTAAGGCATACCTTGGGAAAGAACAAAATCTAGGATACCTTTGATTTCATCCCAGAAAATTTATACATGTTGCAGGGAGTTTTCTAATCCCAAAATTCTCCGAAATTCGACACGTGTCAACATCTGGATTTACTATAACTATTAATCACACCAGCTCAGTAAAAATCTTATAAAACACCTATTGACGGCCACATGGACACCTACAACGAGGTATTCCCATTGGATAAAATGTGCTAATCGGACTACTCAGGAGTATTATCGGTTGTAAGATTAATTTTTTTTATAACAACCTCATGATTTTTCTTGGAAAGCAAATAATTTTTTTTCTTTAAAATATCTAAATGTTCTAAATTAATTAAATTTTGATTCTTAATTAATGTCAGTAAAATATTTTTGTCCAGAGCTTAATTTTACAAATTTCCTAAACCTCTTTTAAAATCAAATATTAAATTATTAATTTCTATTACACACACATTTTTCGTGAGTGTAACTAAAAGTAAACATGAAAATAATTTTGTAAATCTTATATATATATTAAATCTTATATACAAATATTTCATTCATTTTATTTCTTTCTTACCTTCTTCTTTTTCTTTTTGTTCCTAATTTTCTCTGTTGATATTTTTGTTAATTTGTTGTTGTTAATTTGTTAAATTTAAATTTACGAAGAGAAAGACAGGAATAAATATGAATGACTGTTAAAAGATAATGTTAAATTTAAGTTTCAGCATACTTTCTCATACCAATCTTTACAAAGGGCCCGATGCATCGATACACGGAGAGAAATTTATGTAAGTTTGTATAATATTTATGTTAAGTATTGTTAATTTTGTACTTCTTTAATTGATTTGCCATAATATTAACGTTACCATAAATTTTCATTTCAATTTTTAAAATAGAAATTGATTTCTCTTAGAAAATTATAAATAAGGTTTAAAATAAATTACAATATTTAAATAATTTTCCATGATTTATCATGACCTTTAGTTAATTACTTTTTAAGAGAACATTATAAATATGAATTTTGAATAAACCGCTTTTGTTAACCTAATGTAACCAAGCCATTTCTGTGTTGTAATTGGGTTGCCAGTAACATTTTCTTTGGAATTTTGGTAACATGGTTGGGATAAGGGCAAAGGGGAAGTTACAACTTTTCCTCAAACCTGAAGTAAAACCTATTTCAATAGTTTCCGATTTTATTAATTCCTTCCGCCTTAATCAGCACGTGAATTCTTCTGTAAGTGTGGTTTCGAGGTGACGTAGCAAAAACCCTCCCATCCGGCGAGCTAGACCCCATGCAAGCACGTGCGTTATTGTCACTGAGAAGCGAATGCGGTATTCGACAAGCCATTCACCCTACCGTACCATTACAGTTGTTGCGGCAACAACAAAATACATGTAAAAATTTTGCTGCTCAGCTGCTTGCTGCTGTATTGTGAAGAAATACATAGGCACAGACTAATACAGACTCGACAAATATGACAGGTGTCAAAAAAGTATTCTCTAACCATATGGTTAATATTTTCAAATTATTCTACGAATTAGGTTAGAAAGAGAAAACTGATATAACGCGCCATAAGAAAAATGGATGCCAGATCGGTTTTTGTTGTTTCACTCACTTCTAAGTCGTAGAAAGTGTTGCCATGTTAGCGTAAAACGGACTAAAAACCGCTGTGTTTTCTCCTAAAATCGCTTAGTTTTTCCCCATTTTTTCTTATAAAACCCTACTGTCGAGTCTGTATTTAGTCTGTGACATAGGAGTGAGTGAAACAACAAAAACCGATCTGGCATCCATTTTTCTAATGGCGCATTATATTAGCTTTCTCTTTCTAACCTAATTCGTAGAATAATTTGAAAACATTAACCATATGGTTCAAGCACAGACTAATACAGACTCGACAAATATGACAGGTGTCAAAAAAGTATTCTCTAACCATATGGTTAATATTTTCAAATTATTCTACGAATTAGGTTAGAAAGAGAAAACTGATATAACGCGCCATAAGAAAAATGGATGCCAGATCGGTTTTTGTTGTGATCGAGATATGTGCATTTTTAAATCGCTAAATACTGCCGACACGACATAAAGTCTAAAAGCAGTCATGTACTACAAGACAAGATCCACAAAAATGCTTTTAGACTTTTCATCATGTCGGCAGTATTTAGCGAGATATGTGCATTTTTAAATTTCCTGGAATGCTAACTTTTTTAGATTCAAAATAAGGACCCAATGGGGTCCACCCATGTGTAGAGGCCTAGCGATACTATGGAGATCCCAAGAACCAAAAATGTGCTCCGTTTCGCTCTATCTTGCTTAGTTTTCGAGATATCGCCATTTTAAATTTAAAAAAAAATATGTCTCAAAAGTTCGCAAACAGAACACTAAAAGAACTTTATTTTGTTTCTAACCTAGTTCGGTACGTTATCGTAAAGTTTCTGTTATTCAACTCTCAGGCATAACGTTCGGAATTCTGTTTGCGAACACCTTCACAACCACTAAAAAACTTTTTAGTGAATGTGTTCTTGGAACGGAACGTTAAATAACGTACTGTTTTTTTTCGAACACTGTTTGCTTCCAACTTTGAATGAAAACGTGATCAACAAAACACTAAACTTGATTTCATGTGATTCGGAAATTTTCATGTGAATTGAAAAGTTGTGAAAGACAGAACAGAGGCCATAGTATGAATACATAAAGTAATCAATAATGGTATTCATTTAACCGTATAAACACCTCGTATAATATGTAAGTCTGATAAATTTATACAATTTATGTTAAACTACATTTATAAAAAATAAGTTTGGTAAGTTTATACGGTATACTTGGTGCATACGAGTTTAAATGAATACGGCCAATGTATTTTATTACTTACCAAATATTTACAGATCAGAATCTGATCATCAGATCCTATTTTTATTTATTTTTATAATATTAAATATTTTTATAAGAAACAAACACATAAAAAAAAAAAAATTATAAGAGACAAACAAATTTCACATTGCTACCAACTTGAACGAACAAAATAATACAAAAATTAACGATAATACAAAAATGAACGAACAGGGTTGTTTTTTCTTTTTTGGTTTTATCTATTGAATTCTGTATAAGCGTTGTAAATAGTTGATTCAACTTTACTGATTATTCAACGATATCAACATTAATTTTTGTTGAATACGTCAATATTCTGCAAAACTTGATCTACAATGGGTATACTAATTTTTCTACTAAGATATTTCTATGAGTGTACATTTTTAAAATTTTAAAATTTTAAAATACCCAAAAAAAAAATAAAAATTTCTACGTCACAGACTTATACGGTATTTACACCAACGAAAACAACTTGTTTTTGAATATTTTTTTTGGTTTTTGACAAAAACTACACAAATTTTCCATACAATTTAAAAACTGCGTTGCCAACTAAAACTGAACAAAAACTAGAATTTAGGTTGTGGTCTATGCTACTATTAATTCAGTGTGAATGTTTTTTCCAATTTTCTTTTGGTAAAAACGAATGTCAAAATAAAAATATTTGTTTTTTTGTGAAATTAATATTCAAATCTTTTAAAAAAGTAAATAAATGTGTAATTTAATTTTTTTAATAACGTGTGGCTATTGTAATTTTGTGTTTTTTAGTGAATTTAGAAAATAATTAATTTGATTTGACAAACAAAAACTCTTTTTATTCGGTGTAAACAGTTTGGTTTTCCAAAATGCTTTTCTGCCAAAAACAAGTTAGTTTTTGTTTGGTCTAAACATAGTATAATACTATGTTTAGACCAAACAAAAACTAACTTGTTTTTGGCAAAAAAGCATTTTGGAAAACCAAACTGTTTACACCGAATAAAAAGAGTTTTTGTTTGTCAAATCAATTTAATTATTTTCTAAATTCACTAAAAAACACAAAATTATAATAGCCACACGTTATTAAAAAAATTAAATTACACAATTATTTACTTTTTTAAAAGATTTGAATATTAATTTCACAAAAAAACAAATATTTTTAATTTGACATTCGTTTTTACCAAAAGAAAATTGAAAAAAAACATTCACACTGAATTAATAGTAGCATTGACCAGAACCTAAATTCTAGTTTTTGTCCAGTTTTAGTTGACAACGCAGTTTTTAAATTGTATGGAAAATTTATGTAGTTTTTGCCAAAAACCAAAAAAAATATTCAAAAACAAGTTGTTTTCGTTGGTGTAAATACCGTATTAAATGATTTAAATATTTTTTTTTAAACTTTAAATCCCGGACACAAAAACTTTAGTGTTATACTATGTTTAGACCAAACAAAAACTAACTTGTTTTTGGCAAAAAAGCATTTTGGAAAACCAAACTGTTTACACCGAATAAAAAGAGTTTTTGTTTGTCAAATCAAATTAATTATTTTCTAAATTCACTAAAAAACACAAAATTACAATAGCCACACGTTATTAAAAAAATTAAATTACACATTTATTTAATTTTTTAAAAGATTTGAATATTAATTTAACAAAAAAACAAATATTTTTATTTTGACATTCGTTTTTACCAAAAGAAAATTGAAAAAAACATTCACACTGAATTAATAGTAGCATAGACCACAACCTAAATTCTAGTTTTTGTTCCGTTTTAGTTGGCAACGCAGTTTTTAAATTGTATGGAAAATTTATGTAGTTTTTGCCAAAAACCAAAAAAATATTCAAAAACAAGTTGTTTTCGTTGGTGTAAATACCGTATTAACATTTTTTTTTGCGTTTTGAAGTAAAACAAGTAGAAAAGTCAAACTCAAATTCTTTGTTGGCAAACTTAGATTGTTAACATGCATCAAAACGAAACGTTAACTTCCATAAATTTCTTAATTTAATTTAGCGTCGTTTGGAATAGTTTTGTAAAATATTATACATTTTCGATGAAATATTGATAAAATTAGTTTCTTAAATGCAATTTAGCTTGAAAGCAACACAAAAACATTTATATTAAGTCTGTTTGCGTACTTTCCCAGTAAAAATTATCAAGCAACAAACATTTAGAGAGTAAAAAAGAAATCGCTCTCAAAAAGGAAAAATTGTAAAAAGTACGCGAACAGAAATCCGTAAAAATTTGCAAGTTAGTTAAACAGCTGATTTAAATCAGCTTTTAAAAAATTTTGCCTTCATTTGTAAATTTTTAGTTTGATGGTATTTATTTTTTAACTTGTTAATAAAAGAAATTCAATTTTAGGATGTATTTTTTTTGTTCATTCCTTGATATTTAATCATATTTTATACATAAAAATGTAACTGCAGAATATTTTGTATTTTGTTTACAAAAATATAGTCATACGTTTTCAAAACATATGTTTTTTTGTGCTTGATAATTCTTGCTGGCAAAAATTTATCCAGTAAAAACTTGCAAGTTTCTAAAATAGAACTGTCACTTTTTCCTCTCATTTTCTCTCTCGTTACTGGGTTTTTAAAGTACGCGAACGACTTTTAGACAAAATTCGTAATAATTTGTACAAATTCGTACAAACTATTGAGTTCGCGAACACAGCTATTTTTTTATTAATACCAAAGAGAGCCATTAACAATAAGAGAATCATTCACAATGTATGCAAGTTAATTTTTAACTTCCAGAATTTTGAGCGTTAACACTAATGTGAACTTTGTATGGTAGAACACTGATAATTATGCCGACGGAAACTAAAAAAAAAAAACTGTTATAGTGCGTTTACAGTGGTTTTCTAATATAGCTTAAAGTAGATTGTGGCTCCAATCCAGTTTCAATCTATTATAGTGCGTTTACATTGGATTTCTAATCTAGTAAATTGCGATTTTAATCTACTTTGCAATCTGTACCGTTTACATTGGCATTTTTTACATTTGAGAAGATTAGGGTTGGCATTTATAACAACAAGTTGGTAATAAATGTGTGTGACTGCGTCAAAAGACAGCGACGGTAATTAGTCGTCGTATGATTAACAAGGGCAGTGACGGCGTTTACAAATAACAATGAGGGCGGCATACACATACTTGGCGGCGTCATCAAAACGGCAGACTTTGTGTCGGTGTTTTTCAGTGTTGGAAAATGCAAATAATAGAAATACAGAGTTGCATCTAACTTTGCCAGATTGCGTTTGCCGATTAGAGTCTAAACTACTAGATTGAAAAAAATAAATTTGTATGGGCAATCTAATAGTGCGTTTACATTGGATTTCTAATCTAGTAAATTCCGATTTTAATCTACTTTGCAATCTGTACCGTTTACATTGGCATTTTTTACATTTGAGAAGATTAAGATTGGCATTTTTAACAACAAGTTGGTAATAAATGTGTGTGACTGCGTCAAAAGACAGCGACGGTAATTAGTCGTCGCATGATTAACAAGGACAGTGACGGCGTTTACAAATAACAATGACGGCGGCATAATCATACTTGGCGGCGTCATCAAAACGGCAGGCTTTGTGTCGGTGTTTTTCAGTGTTGGAAAATGCAAATAATAGAAATACAGAGTTGTATTTAACTTTACCAGATTGCGTTTGCCGATTAGAGCCTAAACTACTAGATTGAAAAAAATTTATTTGTATGGGCAATCTAATAGATTGAAACTGGATTGGAGCCACAATCTACTTTAAGCTAGCTTAGAGGACCAGTGTAAACGCACTATAATAGATTGAAACTGGATTGGAGCCACAATCTACTTTAAGCTAGCTTAGAGGACCAGTGTAAACGCACTATTAGAGTCTAAACTACTAGATTGAAAAAAATAAATTTGTATGGGCAATCTAATAGATTGAAACTGGATTGGAGCCACAATCTACTTTAAGCTAGCTTAGAGGACCAGTGTAAACGCACTATTAGATTGCCCATACAAATTTATTTTTTTCAATCTAGTAGTTTAGACTCTAATCGGCAAACGCAATCTGGTAAAGTTAGATACAACTCTGTATTTTTATTATCATTTTCCAACACTGAAAAACACCGACACAAAGCCTGCCATTTTGATGACGCCGCAAAGTATGTTAATGCCGCCGACATTGTTAATTGTATACGCCGTCACTATCCTTGTTAATCATACGGCGACTAATTACCGTCGCTGTCTTTTGACGCAGTCACACACATTTATTGCCAACTTGTTATTTTAAATGACAATCCTAATCTTCTCAAATGTAAAAAATGCCAATGTAAACGGTACAGATTACAAAGTAGAATAAAATCGCACTTTACTAGATTAGAATTCCAATGTAAACGCACTATTAAGTAGGTTTCTTTCTCATGGTAATTAAATAATCTTGCACTTTCTTAATTAGTAGTATATTTATATATTCTTTTGGAATCATTAAATATTGAATTGAGTTTGAAAATAATTTTAAATTGATGTAGTTATTAAAACATAATGTAGTTTACGGTGTGAATAAAATAAATGTTTATAGTAAATGAGTCTGATAAAATTCAACCAACTAATTGAATGAGAAAATAAAACTAAACCCAAAAATTAAGATCAATTTATATGTTTTCCTTTTTCCCGTTTTAGCCATTACGTATGCCTAAAGCTTGTTCAAGTTCGGCACGTTTCTGATTGACTTTAGTAAAGAAATACCGAGATACGGCCTCATGAGTCCACGGCTGATAATAAAATTCAGCGCGACGTTCTTCTTCAGGATTGCCAGCTACATCAGTCATTGCCTGTAAACAGAGAACAAAAATTAGTAATCTATTAAAAAAGATAATAAAATTGGAAAAACAAATAATGTAGCTGCACAAATGAAAAAAAAAATTATGCCTGTACAAGTGTATAACGGTCATTAACAAAAAAAGAAATGTTAACTACATAAAATTTATATCGAGGGCCTATATTAAAAACCCTCTATCTTCCATTTTAATGAAAATGACTTTTAGATAGCAAAATATTTAGTAAAACGGCCCTCATCTATGGTGTAAAATTTAGAACAAAAATATTTTTTTTGCTATTTTATTTGCATTTTTCTGAAAGATAATTGGTCGATATCGTTTTTAGACTATCGACAAAAAACATGCATTTGCATGGAAATCTCATCGCTAATAATTACAATTAGTATTTTTAATTATTTATCTATTTCTAGACTTTTTTCAAAAATGTAAAAAGATCAATTGTAATTTAAAGATTCTACTTCTACACCAAAAAATTTCATAGTAGCATAGTTAACAAAATCCATAGTTGTTTTAAATAAATTACAAATCAACTATTTATAATTAATAACAACTATGGACGAAGTTGATCAAAACGATTTACTTAAAATTTGAAAGTTTGAAACTAAAAACAGTTCAAAAAGAACAAAAAATTAAAATTGTAAAAAATAAAAAACAAATAAAAAAACAGAAGTGTCAGAATTAAAAAAAAAAAAGAATGAAACAAAAAATAATTTTCAATTGTTAGAGTCCACATCAATTACCATGGAAGAAGAAAAATTTGATTGCATCCAACCAACTTTAAATACGCATCTCAAAAAGCAGATTTAATGGAAATGAAATGTATCGTATAATATAGGCGTATGACATTTATTTTGTAATTTTAATAAATCAATTTAAAAAATATAAACCAAAATATTGCATTTTTATTAAAAAAAAATAGGTCATTTATAACAACTACTTCAAGTATTACATAGTAAATATCAACTACGTCAGATTTTTAATAAAAACAACGATCAAAAATAGTGATTAGCAACTATTTTTACATTTTTATCATAGTTTCCATAGTTGATTTGTTTATTTGAAAGAAACATAGCATCCAAGTAATTTGAATGAATTTGTCAAGATTTTTTGGAAAATATTTGCATATTTTCATGCTGTTATCTAAATCGTAAATGGCGGGTAATCAAGTCTTGTGAAAGCAATTAAATCATTTGATGGCGGAAAATTTTAGTATCTAAAGTACAGAATCTTTAACAGTTGTCAATATATGTCGAAGCTCTTGAATAGTTGAAAGAAAACATAAGAAATCATCACCAGTTTTTCGAAAAATCTGTTGTTCGCTGTTAAGTGAAGAGCTTTTTAATATCAAAATTTCAAGGACCTTGTCTAACTAATGTCGCTTTAAACCACCAACAAACTTTATTTAGTCTTTCTTCCTCTCGAAAAGAAATTAACAATGAGAATGGTTTCATAAACAGATGGAGTTATGTGTAAAAAATATTTCCATTTTATTTAAATTTTGTTCCAAAAAGTACTTAAAAAAGGAGTTATGTGTATGTTTTTTGAAAATTTCTGCACCACTGGAAAGCCGTTAAATTGTTCATACTTTTTTTGTAGTATGTGGATAGCATATCGGTACAAGATTTTTTATAGAGCAAACTTTTAAAAAATATCGCGAAGGTACGAAAATTAATAGTTTTTTTGCTCTCCTGAACACTTGCCCCAAAACACATGACTCCATTTTTAGGCTCAGTGACGATATGTTGTTGCATAGTTTTAGGCTTCAAAATAAGTTCATAATTGCTAGTTTTCTGTTACCTTACTAATAAGTGATTTTTGTTTGTATCTTTAACGTCCACGGCTGCAAAAACAATATACACTCTATCACTCTAGTGATCGAGCTTCCAATTTTTGACTTGCAGTTTTTTCTCAGACTTTATTTTTTTGGAAAATTTGCAATTTTTTTTGGGCTCATATTTCGTAAACTATTTGAAATTTTGACTTATTTTCAAAAGTTAAGTTGTAGCTATTGTATTGCAAATTTTCTTGGGCTCATATTTCGTAAACTATTTAAAATGTTGACTTATTTTCAAAAGTAAAGTTGTAGCTATTGTCTCTCTGAACATATGACTTAGAAAAAACTTCGTTTTCATGGTCAAAAAGTCGAAAATGTAGAAAATTCAACGATTTTAGTCACGTTTTTTTTTTTTTTTTGATATTTTGGCCTACAACAGCCAAACCATTGAGATTTTCGATCCAATACTAATACCAAATTCGCATTCATTTTTTTAAACATGTTTAATTTAAACTTGTTAAAGTACATAAACATGTTTAGGTGCTTAAACATGTTTAAAAAAATGAATGCAAATTTGGTATAAGACAAAAATTGTAGCCAAGACAACCCTGCAAGCATTTGGAAGAAATATCGCCTAGGGGAAATTGCGGCAATATCTTCTTTTTATCGTAATAAAAAATCATCAAAGTAGTATTTTTGAAAATCTTCCTTTTATCATTTCGAAGAAATTTAAGCAATATTAAAAAAAAATATATATATTTTTTTGTTATTTATAAAGTAGATAAAATCGCCAAATTATCAAAAATTTATCTTCCAGGTGATTTTTCACCTGCGCGATTCATATACGATATCTTCCTTTTATCATTCGGATGAAAAAAATACGAAATCAAAACATTTTATTTGTTGTCAAAAATATTTGTTTCCAATCATAATCGATTTTTTTCTGTTTAATTTTGCATTTAATGTGATTGTTAAAAATATATTAGCTTTTGTGTGCAAATTTACAGCGTTAACAGCCACTTCAAACGTAAGTAGTAGCTCAAAAGAGGAATTTTAAACAAATTTTAAGTTTTTCATGTTGTTTCAGATGACGGTCCATCTACATATTGTTTCAAACGATGTAAGAACTCCATTAATTACAACATGGTTTCAAAGATGCAATAACCTATTTTATTCAATGGCCTCGATAGCGTTATTTAATTGAATTTTAAAGTTACCCAAGTAGAAATTCATGACGGTTATAAAAAAAAAGCGTTTTTAAAGCACTCCAAAGTAGAAACTCATGACGGTAATAAAAAAATAGCATTTTTAAAGCACTTCCAAGTATAAATTCATGACGGTAAAAAAAAAAGTCATGACTTATCAAAAATAAAGCATTTTTAAAGCATTATTTCATAACGCTTTATGAACGTTTTGAAAAAGCTTTTTGAGATTACTTTTTCGACAAATTTATGTTGGTTTAGGAATACAATTTTTTACAACATTTTTTTGCACTACTTTTTAAATATGGTTTACGACGACCAAAAAGCCGACATTAAAAGCGAATTAACTTTAGACGACCCAATAACAGATTTAGTTAAGTTTGAGGAGTGTGACAACAAGGTTAAAACTGATCAGCAATTTTGCAATTCACTGGTATGTATTTTTCTATATTTACATTTGAATCAAAATTACTAATTTTTATTTTGTTATTCAGCGTGACCTGATGCGGTTAAAATGTAAGGCCGACTCATTATATGAGGCATACATGGGACTATTTAAATAAATGGACTAATTAATTGACGATTTCATTGAAACTAATGCCAATGAAACTTTTAGCATTAGCATTGTTTCAATCAATGCCAATGCCCGTTAAGGAATTAGTAGCATTAGTAATGCCAATTATGAAAAATTTCATTGGCATTAATAAATGTCTTAATGAAAACAAAGCATTAGCAATATTAAAAGTCGTATTTCCGTCAACCAGTTGTGAAAATTTTTTTTTGGTTAAAACTTAAAATGGCTATAGGTCTGTTTGTTTACCCAAATTTTTTACTTTTTTTACTACAACTGGAAAGTTTTGTTTACTTTTTGTATTACAAATTTCCAGCTTTATTAAAAGTAGTAAAAATGAGATGATTGTAGTTAGGTAAACGAACAGGCATAATATCTCGAAAACTAAGTTAGATAGAGCAAAATGGAGGGCATTTTTGGTTCTTAGAATCTCCATAGTTTCGCCGGTCCTCTTCACATGTGTGGATTAGTTCCAACTAATGCCAATGAAAATTCAATGCCAATTAAAAATTCCCATGTATGATATAAGGCCAATGTAAGTATCCTTTCCGTTATAATGTCCCCAGGTTTACAGCAAATGTTTAGCGGCGTTGGAAAACCGACTAAAGGAGTTTCAAAAAAATTTTTTAGCACCATTAAAGTTTTGAATGAATTGAAAGGTAATATTATGCTGGCCAACAACTATATATCTTTGACCAAATCATGTATGTGTTTTTCACAAAACAATTTTAGGTATCAACCTAATTTCGTCCCTTCGCGTTATATTTTTAAAGTAAAATTTATGTTAATAGAAACTTTTAAATTTTTTTGTTGATATTTGTGAAGTTTGCCTTACCGCGAAAGCATCAAATTAAGCAAATTTCTAGATCTTTTTTTAAAAGATTTAAAAAAAAACACATCGCAGTTTTCGTCAGATCAGAAATGTTTTATACCTATTATATTAATAAACTCATTTTGTTTTCCCGTTGCAGAACACCTTCTTCTACAATTTGAAAATGAGTCCGACAAGTCTATCGTGACCAAAACAAGCCGCTAGCGGCAGCAGAAGAGAGAATAACTAAACGAAATTCTATTTAGTTTTTGGTATAAAAAAACAGTTATTGTTTATAAAAAAAATAATATATTTATCTTTTCTTAAAACAATAAAAATTAAAACAAAAATAAACTTTCATTTGGTTTTTAAATTGATGGAAAATTACTTTAGGTTTTGTATCTGAAATGCTTGTAAATTGCTTTTTTTGCATATAAAGCACTTTAAAATTGCTTTACATACCGTTTCAAAAGTGATACATTTTTGGTTTTTGCAATGCTTTAAAAGCGCTATAACGAAGCGTTCTAAAATCATTATTATAAATATCTTTAAAAACGCTTCAAATAAACCGTCTAACGGTGTTATCATTATGACAGTCTGAAAGCGCTTTGATGATGGTTTTCAGTATGGTCTGAGAGCATTCGTACTACCATACAAAGCGCTTTTAAAGCGTTTTAACGGTTGTATTTTTCTACCTGGGTAATTGGTGGTTTGTTCCAAAAGTTCCTTTTTCTTTTTCGTGAATTTATATTATTTCCCTTTTATTGTAATCTAATCTATGATATTTTGTGAAATTCTATGTATTTAATTCTAATAATATCCAATAAAGGGGGGCCCCGGTAGGCTAGTTGGTAGCGTGCTAGCCTTTCAACGTGGGGGTCGTGGGTTCGATTCCCACCAGAACCCTTGGTTTTTTTCGCTACAACGAGACGACGGTCATTGTTACCAGTTCTCGGTTAGGTGGAATTTATTAAAAATGAGTTGTAAATAATTAGAAAAAATAAATAAAAATAATTGATCATGTGATCAAAACTATTATTATATTATTAATATCCAATAAAAATCATATTTCTTCTCTTTTGAGACAAAACTATGACATCTTCTTTTTATCTTCCACACATATTATTGGCGATATCCTAAAGTTATCTTCCAAATGTTTACCTGGCAATATTGCCCTTTTATCGTCTGGAAGAATTGCTTTCGTATCTCTTGGACGTATCGCTTTCGGGACACGATTTCTACCAAAGGGTGTTTCTTCCGCAATACGAAGAAGATATCCCTCGCAATACAATTTATCTTCCAGGCGATATGCTGGCGTATCTTCTTCGTATCGAAATGCTTGCAGGGAATAGTTAATTTTAAAATAAGTAAATAAATTTTCAAGTATTTACAGGTCTGGTTAGGTTATATATATATTTTTACTCTTATGGTTAATTCAATTGAAATATACCCCTTTACTTTTTATGGGGGCATTGTAAATGTTTTAGGGCGGCAATGACCAAATTATGATTTTTTTTTTGTAACTTAAAAAGCTCCTTATTGTAACCTTATAATTTTTTAAGCTTATTTAACTTTAAATATTTAGTTAATCATTAGTAATAAGAATTTGAAAATCAACAATTAAAAAAAATATTAGTGTTTTTGTAAAATGACTTGTACTAAAAACTTTGTTAAAGCTTTAATTTCACTTTAAAGTTTGCTTAACCAATATTAATCACAAATTATAAAGCAAATTTGTAAAATTTAATTTTTTTGAGTGTTGGTGGGACATTTTAATTTTTCATTAAACTAAAGTAGATCATGGCGTAAAAAATATTGGGAACCAATGCTGTAAATAATTTTTAATAAGTTCCCAAATTGATTAAGAAATGGTGAAAAATATACTTTTTTATTTACCTTTAAATCACGAGTTTGACTAACAATCCAACGTTGTATAAATGTTTGTGGATCTTTTGCAAAACTAAGGAAAAATTCCCGATTAGTTTTCATTTGATTAATGGTATCGACAGTTTCATGAATTTTAGCATCAAGGCCTTGTATCTCCTGTTGGCTGGCAGTGCTCATTAGAAAATTATTCATTTGGTTTTTAAGTGTGTCGTCTACCTCAACATCGATGTCATAGCAAGCTGTTTGCTTATTTTCTGCTCCACTTTCAATAAAATGATTAATAACAATCGGATCTGGTGGATGTAGAAGGGGATTGAGGCGTTGTGGAATTTCAGCAAATTTCATACGCTGACAACCAAATATTTGTTCCAAATACTTGTCGCAATTAATATACTCCCTTTCGTGGGCATCTTGAAGTTTATGTGTCTTTATATACTGCCAAAGGGCAGAGATTATAACCGGTCGAGTTTGCGTGTGCACTAAACGTGAGATCAAATACATTTGATTTCCTTGCATTCATGAGTTATATGAGTTGTGTACTTTTATTTTACTGTTGAATGAGTTTTTGTGTGAGTAGAGCAAATGATTTTTAATAACAAAACAGATAATTACTCTATTTGTTTAGCAAATGCTTGTGAGTAAAGAGTTAAAGAGATAAAAAATACTCACGGAAAAACCACCCAAATATAGAGTAATGCATTCATGTGTTTTGAAAGTTAATATTGTGTTGAATGACATGAATTATCTGAATGATTCAAATGATTTTGCCAACAAATAAATACAAATCAGACAAATTTTAAAACACATTAAAAAAAAAAGCTGAAATATAAGGGAAAAAAACTAAAGCAATGCAGAATATTACAAAAATCGAAAATTGTGAAAAAAAAAAATAAATAAAAAATTATAAGCATAAGTAAAGTGTTGTTGTATTTTTTTTTGTCTCTTGGTTAAATACAATTCATATAAATTTCACGGCATTTAATTTGTAAAAACAACAACTAGAAAACATTCTTGTTATTAGTTTGCAAACTATTAATAAGTATGCATTGCTAACGGGAAATTTAACTAACTACAGACGACGCAACATTATGTACAATACGATATTATATTGATGGTGTGTGGGTAAGATTGACCATTGTACAATCGTCAATATTGCGTCGTCTGTAGGTACCGTAAGAGGCAGTGGTCATTGTTCATCACAATATGCATATGGGGCATTCCAATTCAAATCGGACACTTTGAATATTTTTTTACCCTCCAACTACAGTATGGGGGTATACTCACTTTGTCATTCCGTGTGTAACGCATCGAAATATCGGTCGGGGACCCCATAAAGTATATATGGGGCATTCCAGGCCAAATCACTCACTTTTAGACCCGACCCCTTTCGAATTATTTTATTTTTGGATATGTTTTAGTACTTATTAAATGCAACTTGGACACCAATTTTCAGCCTATTATTTCAAGATGGTGTTGAGTAATCAATTTTTCAAAATGGCGATTTTCTCAAAAAAATTAAAAAAATTAAATTTTTAATTAATTTTGACCATTAAAAAGTATAGATATTTTAAAAAAAGTTGACAACGTTTTGTTAGTATTAAAATAGTTTTAGAAAAAAAATATCAAAAAATTATTCGAAGTAATTATCACTTATTTTTTGACGTTTAAAAATTAAAATCGACTTTTTGAAGAAGTCCGAAACCTTTTTTTTGTAAAAATCTATAAAAATTCTACTCTAAATTACGCAACTTTTAAGCCATAATTCGAGATGTGATCACAATTATTTCTATTTGTTTTTAAATTTTTAATATTGCACCTTTAATTTTTTGGCTCTGATTTATTTTATATGGTGCTCCAAAAAAAATAAATTGGTAGATATTGGCCCTAACTTACCCTAGATATATGTATTCATTTCGAAGTAAAAATACGTCTTACAAAAATGTAGGACGATTGGAAATGGGTAAGGCGTTTAGCATGGTCCTTGAAGTATAAAAAACGGATTACAAGGAAAAATATGATTTTTTTTCTGTTTTCGCATTTTTTTTATTTAACTCCATACTCTTCACTAGTTATTTTTGTCTCACGCCCTTATTAAAATAATTAGTGTTTCATTCAATAAGTAACTACTTATTAACATCTGTTTCGGATTACAAAACCTATTACTAGTAATGCCAATTTTTGCTGGGTATTTGTTATTTCAAAAAACCCTAAATGTTTTTTTTTAAATATTGGTATGCCACAAATATATTTTACAAAGTAATTTTATCGCTACAAAAATGTTTACAATCGAAAAAAAATAAAAACTTAAAAAAAATTTACACTCAAAAAAAATTTACACTAAAAAAAAAATATTACACTCAAAAAAAATTTACACTAAAAAAAAATATTGCACTCAAAATTGTTTTTACAAAAACTATAAAAAGAGTTTTTTAATCCAAATAAGAAATGTTGAGTCAAAATTATTAACAACTTTGTTTTCACGTTAGAAAAATTACTTAAAAGGGGGAGGGTATTCATGGGTTCGGCCAAGTCGTTTTTAACTTTTCTGGTTGTTTGTTCGTGGCAATTCTAAAGAAAATTGTGGCAACTCTGGGAAACATCTTTTTGCAATTCACACATCTTATTTTTGTTGCCATCATAGACAATTTGGATGGCCAAAAATTTTTGTGTAAATTTTTTTTTGAGTGTAATTTTTTTTCGAGCGATAAAATTGCTTTGTAATTTTGGGGCATAGCAATATTTTTTAAAGAGCATTTAAAGTTTTTTTGAAAGAGTGAATTCAAGATGAAATCTGGATCGATTTTCTCGAAATTCTATACCAACCAGACCAGGGAAATATCAAATATATATGCCAAACTTTAGGAGCATCCAAATTGTCTTTTAAACAAACCTCTATCATTTAAAAGAGGATATAAAAAAATGTGAAAAAACGTCAAAATTTGCGAAATTTCTTCATAACTTTTAAACCCGTAGATCGATTTTCCCCATGTTTCGCACATTTTATCCGGTACTATTTGCAAGTATTTCAGCTTAATTTAAGCTATCGCGATTAATTGTTACGCGCGTAATCCCTACTTCCCCAAGTAATAAAAACTCATATATATACAAAATATTGATTTGCTAATAAAACGCGAAAACGAATTGATCTAGAAAAACTGGGAGACACGGGTATCTTTTTTTTACCTCTTCTTTCAGATTTTTTTGGTCCCGATCATTGGTGCAAAATCGTGTCGTACAGTGTAATACAGTTGAATTTAAAGAATAAAAAATGTTATTTCAGTGGAAAATTTCAATAAATTTCAAAAATCGGATCCGTATTAACAACTTAAAATACCAAAAAAAGTGAAAAAACAGAAAAAAAATCGTATTTTTCCTTGTAATCCGTTTTCTAAACTTCAAGGCCCCTGCGGAACGCCTTACCCATGTCCGATCGTTCTTAATTTTTGTGAGGCATATTTTTACCTCGAAATGAATATATCTAGGGTAAGTTAGGGTCAGTATCTACCGATTTAATTTTTTTTTTAGGACCATATAAAATAAATCAGAGTTCAAAAATAAAAGGTGCAATTTTCAAAATTTAAAAAACAATAGATCAAATTGCGACCACATATCGAATTATGGCTTAAAATTTGCGTTATTTAGAGTAGAACTTTTGGACGTTTTTAAAAAAAAATCGAAGGTTTCCGACTTTTTCAAAAAGTCAATTTTAATTTTTAAACGTTAAAAAATAAGTGATAGTTACTTCGAATAATTTTTTTAATATTTTTGTCTAAAACTACATTTAAATACCAACAAAACGTTGTCCAACTTTTTTTAAGATACATATCTATATTTTTAACTGCAGTTAATTAAAAATTTTAATTTTTTTGAAAAAATCGTCATTTTGAAAAATTGATTACTCAACACCATCTTGAAAAAAAGGCTGAAATTTGATGTCCAAGTTGCATTTAATAAGTACTAAAACATATCCAAAAATAAAATAAATCGACAGGGGTCGGGTCTAAAAGTGAGTGATTTGGCCTGGAATGCCCCATATATTATTGATCAGTGATCGATTCTAAGACATTCTAGCGATGTCCATCCGTCTCTTTCCATCCGTCCGTCTGTAGTTTACACGATGCAGTCCCAAAATAAATGAGCTAGACCCCTTAAGTTTGGCAGAAATATGTCTTATGGTCCTAGGCAGGTTAAGTTCGGAAATAGGCCAAATCGGAACAGGGGGAAAAAAGTTCCCCCTTGAAGAACTAAATCAACCTCTTAAAAATTTTAACTTTTTTTAAGATTTTTTGTATATTTGTGAACCAAACGAGACATTTTTATGTTCGTAGAAGTTTATAGTCCAGCGCTTGCACCCAGGGGATTAAAAAATGTCGCTTTCTTTTGCCGCGCCCCTCTTTTAAGGGCGTGGATAAAAAATAATTGAAATAATTATAAAACTATAGTACTTAAGTGGGCAAAGCAGACAAAAATGAACTTCTAAACATATACCTTGAGGGCCAAGGAGTCACCACAGCTCACCGATCCTTCCCCCTACCTTGCCCCCCTTAAAACAACACCACTGTCAAAATTTTTGTTTTAATTTTTTACATGTTAGTGGGTATAATAGATTCGGCACAGCCGAATTTAACACTCTCACTTGTTTATTTTTAGATTTTCCCAATTTGTTTACAGTTTTTAGCACCCTTCGAAAACATTTATGTATGTAACAAAACAAACATTTTGAAAAAAAAAAATTGAAATTTGGACCATTATTGAAGAAGTTATGAGTAAAAGAAGTTTGAGTAAAGGAACAAACTACCAATTTTTAAAAATTCGATATCTTTTGAACGGGTCATCAAAAAAATCTGAAAATTTACTAAAAACTGTCCGATTTGAATTGGAATGCCCCATATGCATATTGTGATGAACAATGACCACTGCCTCTTACGGTACCTACAGACGACGCAATATTGACGATTGTACAATGGTCAATCTTACCCACACACCATCAATATAATATCGTATTGTACATAATGTTGCGTCGTCTGTAGTTAGTTAAATTTCCCGTTAGCAATGCATACTTATTAATAGTTTGCAAACTAATAACAAGAATGTTTTCTTGTTGTTGTTTTTACAAATTAAATGCCGTGAAATTTATATGAATTGTATTTAACCAAGAGACAAAAAAAAAATACAACAACACTTTACTTATGCTTATAATTTTTTATTTATTTTTTTTTTTCACAATTTTCGATTTTTGTAATATTCTGCATTGCTTTAGTTTTTTTCCCTTATATTTCAGCTTTTTTTTTTAATGTGTTTTAAAATTTGTCTGATTTGTATTTATTTGTTGGCAAAATCATTTGAATCATTCAGATAATTCATGTCATTCAACACAATATTAACTTTCAAAACACATGAATGCATTACTCTATATTTGGGTGGTTTTTCCGTGAGTATTTTTTATCTCTTTAACTCTTTACTCACAAGCATTTGTATTTGTTTTGTTGTGAGTATATTGTAAAATGGATATCAACAACAATAATCATTCAATTTGCTTGCAAAAAGTAACCGCAGTGAAGTAGTTAAAAAAAAACAAATGGCTTGAAAGGCCATATGGATGGATTCACGCTCATGTCTAGTGTGCACACCCAGTAGGCGAGCTAAACGTGGATCTAATTTAAATTGCAATGGTTGGTAGTCCAATAGCAATAAAATGGTGCAGCGAACGTTTCTATCGCCTGGTCTTTTAACTTGGAAACCATCAGTCTCTTGTGTGGTGTGGGTGCGATGCCACTCAACTAAATGATTATCTGGTCCATATAGTTCTTTATCCAATTCGATTACAAGTGACTTAAAAAATGAAGAAAATTTTCGTTTTATTTTAGTATTGGGATCACCTTTGCCGTCCTCAAGTAAACGTCCTTCCACGCGTAATTCCCACGAAGCCACAGCACCCTCTTCATCATTTGTGGGTTCTTTACTGGGGTAGAATGTATTCGAGATAAAAATACGCAATTTACGTTTTTGTTTCATTGGTCTTTTGAGTGCTTCCTGAATATCTAATCTTTTTCTCATTATAGTTGCATCCAATTTACGTTCGAATGTCAGTAAGTCCATGTATGCCTGGGACTCTGGCACTAAATCTCTCACCTTTTGAGGCAATATTTTGTCGGCTAACTTCTTCTTCTTTTTGGTTGCCGTTAATTCAGTTTTATTTTGAGTGCTATTTATATTACGGGCTTCAGCTGACCGTTTACTTCCCCCACCACCGCCGGTTCCACGTAGACCACTTTGGAACCCAGGTTGTGAAGCACGAGGATGTAATGGTGGACCACCAGGTGAGTTTGTACTAGCCTGAACCGGTTGAGGATTACTGGGATGCAGGGGAAACCCTCTTTGCTGGAATAAAAAAAAAATAATAAAATATGTATTCTCAATACTTTTTTTTTGTGTTTTCACAATCAGCAATAATCGATAGCTGAGACATACATACCGGAAAACCTGTTCCTGCTGCGTATGGACGCATGCCGGCCGCTTGAGGTGGTGGCGGTTGATAACGTGGCTGCCCAGGCACTGGTGATTGCCCTGGTTGACCAGGAGCAAATCTTTGAGACATGTTTTCCGGAATAGTTTGTGCAATTTTTGCAAATTCAAGTACTTTTTCAACGAAGCAAAGTTGAAAAGTTTTAAGTTGACGGCTAGTGTTGTAAAAGCATAGATTATTTGATTACAGAGTACTTAATACTGCCTATTTTTTTGGGTACTCAATGCTATATTTTTTTTTTAACTACACGCAAAAAACACTTACCCCAAGTTTCTGTAACGCAAAAGTCATTCGTCTTCGAAGAATTTGCATGTTTTGTTTTTGTTACAATTACAGAATACATTCAAATTCGTCGCAGACGAATGACGTTCGTGTTACAGAAACTGGGATTACACTAATTAGCCAAGTTTTCGGTAAAAATACAACTCACCTAAAAGACTTTTGCGTAATTAAAGTTTTTGTTAAAAAAAACTGGATAAATAAAATAACGCAAACGCACTTGGTGAGTTGCGTTTTTACCAAAAAATTGTCTAATAAGTGTTACCCCTGTTTCTGTAACACGAACGTCATTCGTCTGCGACGAATTTGCATGTCTTTTGTTATTGTAACAAAAACAAAACACATGCAAATTCTTAACAGTTCATTTTGAATTCAAATTAGAACCAACATAAGTTTCTTATTTTTTATTACTGCATTTCAAATCATTTGAATGTCACATTTGTATTACAGAAACTGTTTTTAATAGAAAATATTTTGGAACTTTCCTACAATCGTGTTCGTTTTACGTGATTACTCTCCAGCTAAAAAAGTAACGAGTAGTTTAGAGAATAATTTACAGCACTAATGACGCCATTTTGCCATAGAAAAGTTGATTTATATTCACCACTGCCAGTATAACAGTTGATTACAGTACTGCCATCCCCCAATCAAAAATGTAAAATAAAAAGATGGATTGTTGCCACTTTTGAGACCTAGGTGGCGCGAAGTTAAATGATTCGACAGACCACTGAAGTTTCTATGCGCATTGTAAATATAGATGGCGTATGCTTATTTTTTCCAGTAAATTCCGGAAACGGAAGAGAAGAAAAAATAATTACTTTAAACGTGCATAAAACGTAGACTTTTTAACAAAATTCAGTAAGTAAAAATAGTACAGAACATTTTTATTTATGTTTTGTTTTTGTCAAACGCATTGTATTTTTTGTCACGTTGAAACGTAGAGAAATTCTACACGCAAAAAAAATCTGTGTAAGATTGAGCAATCCTACTTGGTAAAACTTTTTTCATACCAAAAAAATTTTTTTTACCAAATTTTTGCTAAAATTATGCTTGTCGATGTTAAAGTAACATAATTCATTTTTTATGTAAAATAACCAAGTAGCTTGCACAATAACGCAAATTACTTGCACAAAAATTTATCGAAAGAAAACAACAAAAAAAAAAAAATAACAAGTACAGACCTCCATTTTCATTTTGTATTTTTGTGTGCGTGCTTCGTAAAAAGGTGTTTATTGCAATTATGTCTTTCAATCATAATTGTTTAAACACAGCTAAATCGTAATTGCCATTCTTAAGCAATTTCTAGTTTTAAATAAATGAATTTATGAATTTGTATACTTTAAGTAATTTGAATTAACTAGTTTACTATACATTAGTCGTATAAACTACATTAGATTATAACTCAAACCCTGAATTGTACATGAATACCCCCTATTTTCTGAATTTAATTACAAAACATATGGTACTCGTTGTATATTTCCGCTCTTATACGCCACATATGATGGAAACCGAGCCTTCTTGGCTGAGGCATTAAGACCTTTTGGTTTCTATTATTATCCAGCAGTAACAGAAGGAAGTACACAATCGTTTACCCATTATTCAATATCCTGAATTTAATAAAACGTTTAATGTAAGTTACAATACAAATATCACCTACTTGTTTCATTCCCCCTGAACATTGGTAGAACGTGACATAAGTCATTCAAATTCCCCTCTATAAACCTTTCCCCTTTGGTATTTATTATCCACCTAGGGGACGTTAGATTCCCATTATATCCAATCACTGGAAATTAAAAGTGTTACAATTAACGTAACTTTGTTCATGGTCCTTCGAACGTTCTTGATTCCGGCGTATATGGTTACAACTGACCATTATAAATTGAAAACAATTTTTTTTAAATAAAAATAAACATTTTATCATTAAAATAGTTTTTCCAAATCGATAATAAAGTCTTAAATATTGTGGCAACACTTGCCATATGTAGTTGCATGACATCTCTGTTTTTTGCAAAGTAGTCTCATTAAAATGACAGCTTGTCATTAGGACGAAGAGAGAAAAAAATCACATGGCAAGTTATTTAAGAACTGTTAAGTGAAAACTGGATTTTATAGTGAATTTAATAAAATCCATTTAAAATAATTAAATAAATAGATTTTCGCAACTTTAAATAATTATTTACGTGACAAACGTGTAAACACAAATTTAGTGACGGAAAAAGAAAAATCATCTCTTTCTTTTATGTGTGTCTATTAATCCGGCCACAGCCAACAAAAACCCGTACAATCACCAAAACCCTGGTCGCCACCGGTCAAAAGTGATCTATCAGCTCCAGAAAGAACACTTGCAGCCGGTATCAAAGTTGTCTAACATAATTCAACATAATCTTCCGCAAGGGAAAGTTTTTTTTTTTCTCTTTTGTGTTTTGGTTCAACATAACCTCAACAGTGAACAACGTTGGTAAACATAAACCACAAATTTTTGCAAACAGAACAAGCTAAATGCATAAAAATTAAATTTACTTAATTTTGGTCGGCATTCATCAACACAAGTTGGACCTATAACTATTATCATGAGATTTTAAACAGATAATGTAAAATCCGAACATTCCCTGTTTGTTTGTACATTACCATCAAGCACCCATCAAAATTATATAACAACAGCTTAAAACGTTTAATGGAAAATTTTTATTGTCTCCCAAAAAGTTGGAAGAGATTCACCAGATGAGTCGTTTGTTAATTGTTGGTTACGCTCAACGTATTTTTCTATTTTTTTTCCTATTTTTGCAAAGATTAATGGAATTTAAGGAAAACGCCAACAGTACAAAACTTTCTTTTTATTTTTCATCAACAAAAATTTAAAAGGTTCTAATTCTAAAATTGGACTAATTAGGACAGTCCATCGACATATGTCCTAATATTCATCTCGTAAAAACAAATTGGAAAACCAACAAAAAACAATTTTTTTATTTTGTGAAAATACAACTAAAAATAAGTTCAAAGGTGGCAAAATAAGACGAAAAACACCCTACATTAAAGAGGAAAATACTTTTTGCATTTATTGTGTAAAACCATTTTACCGAGTATCGTCATAATTTATTGGAAGCCTGTAACAATCGTAAGTCTTAAAAAACTTAACTTTGTTTAATAATACATAAAACACAACATTGGTACACTTAAGAATATAAATTTTAAATTCATTCCATACTGATCTCTGATAAAGTGATTCTTTTTTTAATATATTTTTGAAAACGTTATTCTCTTAATCTGATTTTACTCTTTTTTTCAATAAAAAATGTGTTTGAAAACAAAGTTCTCTTAAGTAATCTGATTTAAAAAAAAAAAAAAAATATATATACGAAATTCTCTTAATAATTCTGATTTTACTCTTAACATATGTTAAGTTGGAATGGTATTTACTACAAAAAAAGTACCACAACGAAAATAACTACCTCACAAACTCAAATTGCAATTTTCAATAAGAATTTGATTATATTTATCCATTGTATTCTGGAGTAAGTGTTAAGAGAGAATAATTTGAATGTTTACTAACAGTAATGCTCATTGTTCATAAAACGAAAAACGCTGGAAATACTAGATAACGTATTAAGTAATCGTAAGTAAATACCAAAATTTAAAAAAAAAAAAAAAAACTACAGATTTCTTAAGGCCAAACAATATGTGAAAAATTATTTCTCATGTAAAAAAAAGAAGAAAAAAAAAAAATTTTCCATATAAAACTATATAATTGCTACACAAAAAAAACTAAATGATAAAAACGCTAAGACAACATTTTAAAAATCTCTTCATCAAATGTATGCACTCAATGCATATTATTAAAAAATCCGCTACAGAGTTACCAATACTTCTGATTTGAAACAAAAATAAGGATTATTAAATACCCAAAATTTTCTGAAACATAAATTTGTTTAAAGAAACGATTTAAATTGAAAATTCCGATTCTTGCATTGATTATTACACTGAACAAAATAATAAGGTTTAATAAACGTTAAACATAGATTCCCTTAAAAATTTAAAGTTTAGAAAAAGTAATACAACTTTACATCTTTAAAATTTTCATATAAAGCTCGTATTGAAAAACTCTAATCGAACTTCTTACATATTGTTTTGTTTTTTACTGATTTAAACATGCAATTATATTGAAATAAAAACTCGAAACTTGGGAAAAATTTAAATTTTTACAATTTCATTGTAAAGCTCATAATAACTTTAATTTACTGTTTCTCGTGTAACATTTAATGTTGTATAATTTATAATCAAACAACAAGTAAACTATTGAAGTAAATACAACCATTCGAGCATATTTAACGTAAAAACTCGAAACTAATTGCAAATACACTTTAAAAAGTCTTTACGAAAGTCTTTAACCATATACCGATTTGAAAAAGATATATTATCACATTTTTTTTATTTTTACCACGAATTATTTTTTGTTTTCCTGTGTTAAACCACTATCACATATAAAATCCGAATTTAGTGTAACAACTAAATTTTACGAAGTATCTTAGAATGTCTGAGCAATTCATATTTAATTCTGATGATCTCATTACGTTCGCTGCAGAATACGATAAAATACCGGTTGAAGAACTAAACGTCTCCAGACTTGACGTTTTTCTCCAAGATCTTAACGATCGATGGGAAACACTTAAGAATTCATACAGGGCGCTTGCCTCGTTTGAAGAAGACAGGGACACAAAGGGGTTCATTTCGTCCGCCAGAGCAAAATATACATCGTGCACTAATGCTTACCACAAATGCAAGACAAAGATTTTAGAGTTCCAAAAGACCCATGTAGATCCCATACAGGCCAATTCTCTGGGAGGTGACCAGTCTCTGACCCACGACAACGATTCTCTCAGTTGTATTAAAGTCCCTCCGTGCGATACCGAAATTTTCTACGGTGGTTATGAGGAGTGGCCGTCCTTTCGGGATATGTTTACCGCGGTGTACATAGACCATCCAAAATTGTCATCGGTACAAAAATTATATCACCTGCGGTTAAAAGTTCGTGGTCAGGCGGGTACACTTATTAAAAAATATAAGTTATGCGGTGAAAATTTCGTATTAGCATGGGAGGCCTTAAGCTATCGATATGAAAATACACGACTTTTGGTTGAAAATCAAATTGACACCATTTTAGAGTTAACTCCCGCCAGAGCTGAAAGTAGTGAGTCCATTCAGGAAATTCAGACAGCGGTGAATAATTGTTTAGCGGCCATTAAAGCTCAGTCCGTCCCTTGTGAAGACTGGGATCCCATAATAATTGTAATCATACAAAAAAAACTTCCACAGGAAACTCGACATCTGTGGGAACAGTCCCGTAAATCTCACAGGACTATGTTGAAATGGGAAGACTTAAATGAATTCTTATCACACAGATTTGAAGTACTTGAACGACTAAACAGCATTCAAAGCTTTAAACCTCAATCTCGTAAAAAAGCTGATGCAGAAATAAATACATTTACTACTGAAAGTAACTCACAATTTCTTTGTAAAGTTTGTGACTTGAGTCACCCTCTTAGAAATTGCCCTCAATTCAAGGAATTTAGTCCCCAAAAGAGAAATGATTTTGTTTCAGAAAACGGAATTTGTCAAAACTGTCTTTCTTATACCCATTTAAGAAAAACCTGTAAAAGCAAATTCACATGCTCGCATTGTAAAAAGAATCATCATTCTCTTTTACATTTTTTTAAATCCCACACTCCTTCTGATGAAGCACTTACATCCACCCCTTTATATGAAGGTCCAAGTACATCAGAACAGGCTCAACAAAGATCCTTGGACCAAACTGATAATTATTTTACCTCCAGCCGTACTAAAACTTCCACCGATATTACCTTGCTTCCTACAGCGATCGTACAGATCAGTCATAGAGGTGAAAATTTTAACGCTCGGGCTTTCTTAGACCAAGGCTCTGAAAAGTCGTTCATTTCTACAGGTCTGCAACAACGCCTAAGACTCCCTACCGTAACGAAAAACTTCCAAATTCGTGGAATCGGTGGTCATATCGTAGGAAACTCTAATTCATTGTGTGAACTAACTTTATATTCGAAGAAATATAATCGCTTCGTAGATATTAAAGCAATAGTGGTCCCGAAAATTGCTCGAATGCTACCGAATTTTTCTGTTTTGAAATCAGAGATTTCCTGTAAGAGTCTAGAGGAACTGGATCTTGCAGATCCACAGTTTACTACCTCGGGTCATGTAGATTTGTTGATCGGTAGTAATTTTATTCCAAATTTATTGCTTG
This sequence comes from Pegoplata infirma, assembly GCA_963921195.1. Classification (NCBI taxonomy): domain Eukaryota; kingdom Metazoa; phylum Arthropoda; class Insecta; order Diptera; family Anthomyiidae; genus Pegoplata; species Pegoplata infirma. Next base: position 184,237,157 of record OY992540.1, read on the forward strand.
ACGGGGTAAGAACTGTATGCAATTCACTTATAGCTCAATCCACAATATTTGGGTGGATAATAAGTGGCCCAATCGAGACAGAAAACGTTTCCACTTTTTCCATTAAAGCCTCTGAAACTCAAGATGAATCCCTGACGGAACAGTTAAAAATGTTCTGGGAGGTCGAGGAAATCCCTAATAAACCTCTTCGTTCTAAGGACGATGAGTTTTGTGAGCTCTTATTTCAAAAGACAACATATCGCAATTCGGAAGGTCGATATGTTGTAAGGTTACCCTTCAAATCAGAATTCTTACGGGATCTGACACTTGGGCCTTCTAGATCAGCGGCATTGGCGCAATATGTTCGAATGGAGAAATCCCTTAAAAGCAAACCAGATCTTGCTATGAAATATAATGAAGTTTTAAGAGAATATCTATCTCTAGGCCATATGACACCCACTACTTCTATCGAAAATGTTTCGAGCGGTAGTTATACATCATTTTATTTACCACACCATGCTGTGGTTAAACCCGAAAGTCGTAGTACTAAGGTAAGAGTCGTATTTAACGCCTCAAAGAAAACTTCATCAGGAAATTCTCTCAATGATATTTTGCATGTTGGTCCCACACTTCAAACTGACTTGATGACCATGGTGTTGAATTGGCGTCTCTATAAATATGTTTTCAATGGCGACATTGAAAAAATGTATCGCCAAATTCTGGTCCACGACGAAGACGTAAAGTTTCAACGAATTCTCTTTCGCTGCGATCCCAATGGTCCCATCCAAGATTATGCACTAAAGACAGTAACTTTCGGAGTTAACTGTGCTCCATACCTGGCCATCAAGACCCTTAATCAGTTGGCAAGTGATTCTAAAGATAACTTCCCTCAAGCATCCCATATTCTAACGAATGAAACTTATGTGGATGATATATTATCAGGATCTCATGACATACAATCATCGCTCGAATCCTTGTCTCAGTTAATTACCGTACTTAAGTCAGCCGGCTTCCCACTTAGAAAAATAACGTCGAACTGTGCGGAAATACTAAAATCCGTCCCACAAGAGGATGTTTTAGATTCTGATTTTTTAAAGTTTAAAGAAACAAGTTCGACCAAAACTCTTGGCATTCAATGGAACGCAATGTCTGATAATTTCTCTTATACTGTAGAACCCCCGGCCCCTGTAAGCTCTATTACAAAAAGGCAAATTCTCTCAGCAGCTTCAAAACTTTTTGACCCAGCCGGTTGGCTTTCACCAATTGTGATTCAAGCCAAGATTTTACTTCAACAATTGTGGCTTGAAGGCACCGGTTGGGATGAATTCGTCAAACCGTCTACTCTATTAAGATGGAACCAGTTTGTCGCTGATCTTCCCACGATTTCTCAACTTAAAATTCCCCGTTGGGTTCACTTTGACCCCTCTCAGGATATACAGATCCATGGCTTCTGTGATGCCTCCGAGAAGGCTTATTGCGCAACAGTGTATCTTCGAATACAAACTGGTGACTCGGTACACACTCATCTGCTAGTCTCAAAAAGTAGAGTAGCTCCTCTTGACCCAGTAAGTCTACCTCGTTTAGAATTATGTGGTGCGGTTTTACTTTCGAAGTTAGTCAATCAAATCCTCCTATCATTGCCAATTCATAGTTACGATCTCTTTCTATGGAGCGATTCTACTATCGTTTTAGGGTGGTTAGAGAAGCCTCCAATTTCCTGGAAGACCTTTGTTGCCAACAGAACGGCTCAAATCATACGAAACGTTGGAAACGTTTCATGGCGTCACGTTCGGTCAGCCGATAATCCAGCTGATTTAGGTTCCAGAGGATGCCCTGCTCCTGACCTCTTAGTAAGTTCTCTATGGTGGCACGGACCAGACTGGTTATTAAACCCCCCCCAAGACTGGCCAAAGTCCAGGATAGTTCCACAAGATCCCCCCGAAAAGAGAAAGGTGGATGTTTTCCACATGGCTATTGATGAAACTAATTATGATATTTTACAGGACTTTTCAAAATGGGATAAAGCTATTCGACTTTTATCATATGCTTTTAGATTTATCAATAAAACAAAAGAGAGAGTACAAAGTAGAAAAGCGAATTTCAATTGTCCAAAGATTAAAATACATGTCGAAAATATATTGATAGCGACTCAAAATATCCCTCCCATTTATCACAAGGAATTTCTAAAAACAAGAAACTTGCTTATAGTTTTAACACAAAAAAGATATTATGAAAAAGAATATTCCTCATTATTAACTTCGAAAATAGTTAACAGAAAGAGTCCCCTCTTTACATTAAATCCTTATTTGGACCATAATGGTGTCATAAGAACTAATGGCAGAATCGCAAACTCTGCCTTGCCGTATAATGAACGTCACCCCATTATTATACCTGTAGGTTCTCCATATTCTAAATTGTACATATCTTATACGCATAATCTCCTTATGCATGCGGAAATTAGTTTAATGTTAAGGTCGATTAGAGCCGAATACTATGTTTCACAACTTAGATCAGCCATCAGATTCTGTATTAGAAATTGTAAGGTCTGCATCATTTATAAGAAACAAGTAAAATCTCAAATGATGGCAGCACTTCCTTTGGAACGAAGCACATTTTCTCTACCCTTTTCATTTACCGGTTTAGATTTCGCCGGCCCATTTTCCACAAAGACCTCGATGTTGCGAAATGCACCCTTTCACAAGAGCTATGTGTGTATATTTGTTTGTTTTAGCACAAAGGCCATTCACCTCGAGTTGTGTTCTGACCTATCAGCAGGCTCCTTTCTAGCAGCCTTCACAAGGTTTGTGGGGCGTCGAGGATTGCCCAAAAAAGTAATGTCCGACAACGGAACCAATTTTGTCGGTGCCTCTCATGCACTTCGGAGGGAGTACAGTGACTTTCTTACATCTATTTCTAAAGATATAGGTGAGAAATACGCGACGCACGGTTTTCAGTGGTGTTTTATTCCCCCAAATGCTCCACACATGGGTGGATTGTGGGAAGCAGGGGTTAAATCTTTTAAAATACATTTTAGGAAGGTCACTCAAAATAATAAATACACTTTTGAAGAGTTCTCAACTCTTCTTACTCGCATCGAATCGGTTTTAAATTCTCGTCCTCTTTCCCCTATGTCCGACGACCCAGAAGAATTACTAGCCCTTACTCCAGGTCATTTCCTCCGAGGTGCTCCTATGATAGCTCTCCCTGAAGTCCCCGCAGAAGCTTTAACTTTTCGAGACCGTTGGGAAAAACTAAAATTCCTTCATCATCAGTTTGCCCAAAGATGGAAGGATGAATACCTCAAGGAGTTACAGAAACGATACAAATGGCAAACATCCGAAGAAAACGTCAAAATCGGTCAGCTGGTTGTAATAAAATATGACCTTCTACCTCCATGTGAATGGAGGCTCGGACGCATAGAAAACATTTTTACTGGTCATGATGGACTCGTACGCGTAGCTGACGTAAGAACACAAGCTGGAACAGTCACTAGAGCGATTGCAAAACTTTGTATCTTACCTTCAGACCCCCCCGTTTCTGCCTTAACGGAGACATGATTTTATTTTCCCTTCTCCTCCACCCCTCGTTAATTAAGTTCCCTATATTCAATATTTTTATACAACACATACTACGCTGGCATTTACACATACACAAACATTAAATATTCTTTGTATCATATATTAATATCTGTTTTACTTCACAGGGCTCCCAGAAACCCCAATATACACCAGTGTCTAGTGTGCAAAAGATTTCATTCTTTGCGCTTCTGTAAAGATTTTTTAGCAATGACACCGAAAGAAAGACGACGTGAAGTGCGTCGTAATGGTTATTGTCAAAACTGTTTGGCGCGTTCTCATACTACTCCACAGTGTTCATCCGTCGACTTGTGTCAACGGTGTGGACGTGAACATCACACCTTGCTGCACATAAACGTCATTCAACCAGCGACTTTATCAGATCAGCAACGACACCAACAAGATCATAAACGTCAGCAAAGGTGTCCACCAAATCAACGTCTGCCACGCCGACACGTTCAGCAACAACAATTGGAGCAACGGTCACATCCACAACAACAACGTCAACAACGTCGTCAGCAGCAACATCTAATTCAACAACGTTCATTACAGCATAATTCAACTCAATCAGGTAATCGTATCAATCCTCTTAATGACTCCGCACCAAATCCGAAGCGTTTACTACGAGGGGCTTTACGGGCTCTGGAACGTCTAAAGCAGGCACTTTAATATATTGGCCTTTTAGGCCAAGGGGGCCAAGATGTTTATTGCAATTATGTCTTTCAATCATAATTGTTTAAACACAGCTAAATCGTAATTGCCATTCTTAAGCAATTTCTAGTTTTAAATAAATGAATTTATGAATTTGTATACTTTAAGTAATTTGAATTAACTAGTTTACTATACATTAGTCGTATAAACTACATTAGATTATAACTCAAACCCTGAATTGTACATGAATACCCCCTATTTTCTGAATTTAATTACAAAACATATGGTACTCGTTGTATATTTCCGCTCTTATACGCCACATATGATGGAAACCGAGCCTTCTTGGCTGAGGCATTAAGACCTTTTGGTTTCTATTATTATCCAGCAGTAACAGAAGGAAGTACACAATCGTTTACCCATTATTCAATATCCTGAATTTAATAAAACGTTTAATGTAAGTTACAATACAAATATCACCTACTTGTTTCATTCCCCCTGAACATTGGTAGAACGTGACATAAGTCATTCAAATTCCCCTCTATAAACCTTTCCCCTTTGGTATTTATTATCCACCTAGGGGACGTTAGATTCCCATTATATCCAATCACTGGAAATTAAAAGTGTTACAATTAACGTAACTTTGTTCAAAAGGAAATTGATAAAAAAAATTAAAATAAATTAATAAATAAAAATAAATAATTAGTTTTTTAAAAGATAAATAAATGTAAAATAAAAAAATGCTAAAGTTAATTTTGCTGTCATAACTTAAAACACCATTTATTTAGCAAAACCAATGGAGTCCCAGACGTTTGTTTCAATGAATTACAAATGGACTAATAAAGTGAGTATACCCCTATTCCTAAGACACCAATAAGGTTTAATAGATTTTTTGTTAAAAATTAGTGTTTGGTAATTATTTTCTATTTTTACAGGGTACTGCTAAATAAATATTTGAAGCTATGGCGATTCCTTCACTTCAATAAAGAGCATGGGCACCAGTCCTCCCTTTAGTTATAAAATTAAAACCTAAACACTCATTTATATAGCAAAGCCAATGGAGTCCAGACCTGTTTTGATGAGTTACAAATGGAATCACAAAGTAAGTGTTCCTCCTAATCAAAAGACCAATGGGGTTTACTAGTTTTTTAAATTAAAAATTTATGTTTTGTAATAATTTTCTATTTTTACAGGATGCTATTAAATAAATTCGTGACGCTATAGCGGAGAAAAAGCGTAGGCAGCAGTCACTGGAGAAAATTGTACATAAAGGATCAGTTGGTCGGTGGTAACTAAAATCCTACACAACATTTGTTATATTAATATGGATTTATAACGTGAAATATTTAAATTCAACAAATATACAAATTTTTACAAAAAATTTATAGAAAATTTATTTTAGCATAAATGGGGTAATTTTTAGCATTATTTTTAGTCACCTTTTCTAATAATTTTGGTATATTTCACCACATTTCTTTTGGTATATTTTACCAAGTTTTTGCTTAAATAGCATTAGCATTTTCTTCAAAACTTTTTACATAAGTGTTTTGGCTAAATTACGAAAACTACTTCGTCGGTTGTAGTTTTAGCATATTTTTGGTAAAATTATGCCAGATTTTTGCTCACTCCGACACAGATTTTTTTTGCGTGTATTTTCAACAGAATTTCTCTACGTTTTGACGTGCAAAAAATACAATGCGTTAGACACAAACAAAACATAAATGTTCTGTACTATTTTGACTTAATGAATTTTGTTTAAGTCTACGTTTTATGGACGTTTAAAGTAATTCAGGCTTTAGAAAAATAAACAAATAAAAACCAAAGAAGTGCAAAAACAATTTGTTTTTATTTGCTTTATTGTTTTTTATGTGATAATCAAGATTTTAGTCATTAACAAATG